>JAAGAY010144360.1:33448-102836 GCA_011801015.1 Ardeotis arabs | reverse complement strand
TTTTTTTTTTTTTTTTTTGTTAATGCCTTTGTCTTCTATGAGCAGCAGGTTATACTGATACATTACAGGGAGAGTCTGAAAATTGCTGTTCTAGGAATTACTGCTCCAAGATTTTAGTGTTTGCCCTGGTTTTTGCTGTTGCTTTTCCAAATTCAAGTATTTATACTTTGCTAGAAAGAACATATACCAGCAGCAGCAACTTCTGTATTTAATTTAAAATCTAGCTTTCATTTTACATTTGCTTTCCTCAGGTGACAGATTTCATTCCTGGCTGCTTTGTCAGCCACAAAGGGGGACAGCAGTTCTTCCAGAACAAGCTAGGGAAATACTTTTATTATGAGTAAGCCCCTTTTACAAAAATGAATTTGAGTGTATGTGCTCTTACAACAGGGCAGAACAGTCAAAGTATGCTACTTACTTATTTGTGACATGAGAATCAACTCTCACAGGAAAGTATAGGCTTGAGTACTATCCAGTACGATTTTGTTTTGACATTGTCTTGCTTGTGTGTTGAAATGCATGGTCCTTGCACCCTCTTGACACATAAAACCAGACTCTTACGTTTCTTGTTCAGTTATTAGTATATTTATCCGTGTAACCCCTTTCGTAATGTTCTCTTTTCCCAGGTATCCTTTGCGTGGCTGACCAGTGTCATGGTTTACGTGAATTGGCGCTGAACTACCACCTGCTGAGCGATGAGCTTCTGCTTGCTTTGTCTTCTGAAAAACACGTCAGGTTAGAACACTTGCGCATTGATGTTGTCAGTGAAAATCCTGGACAGACTCAGTTCCACACAATTCAGAAGAGCAGCTGGGACGCTTTCATCAAGCATTCACCTAAAGTAAATTTAGTAATGTACTTTTTCTTGTACGAAGAAGAGTTTGACCCATTCTTTCGTTACGAAATACCTGTCACTCACCTTTACTTCGGAAGATCAGTAAGCAAAGACGTACTTGGCCGTGTTGGGATGACGTGTCCTCGGTTAGTTGAACTGGTTGTGTGCGCCAATGGATTGCGGCCACTGGATGAGGAGCTGATCCGTATTGCAGAACGTTGCAAGTATCTGTCAGCTGTTGGCCTAGGAGAATGTGAAGTCTCTTGCAGTGCCTTTGTCGAGTTTGTGAAGATGTGTGGCGGTCGTCTCTCTCAGCTCTCTATCATGGAGGAAGTTCTAATTCCTGATCAGAAATACAGCTTAGAGCAGATTCACTGGGAAGTTTCAAAGCATCTTGGTAGAGTCTGGTTCCCGGACATGATGCCCACGTGGTAAAGTCCCTAAAAGACTTCAGGGCGGATGGAATAGCACCTTAAACCCAAGCGTACCATATTGCAGTTTGCTGTATAAGCTTATTTAATACTACAGTCTTTACTGTAAATCACTTCATTGTTTGATTAGAAAATTATTTTTTCATTGAAAAATGATTTATGAAATCCAGATTCCAAAATTAGAAATCATGGATAGTTCCAAAACTCGTTTTCATACAAACAAAACTCTGTTTTCTGTTATAGGTTTGGTTTTTTTCATTGAAAGTGACCTCAAACTTTTATGGAAATAAAAAATGTATTTAAAATATTGAAATGTACCTGCAAAATATCAGTTCTAATATGCTCTCCTTCTTTGATTTAGATACTAGTATTGAACACGATCAGATTTGATCTTAAAAAAACAAACAAAGCCCCATTGGAATTGCATGCTTCTGTTGCAGACTATAGCATTTATAAATCCAGTCACCTGGTGACAAGATTATAAGGATTATTTAGCAGGCTGTGAAATATACGCGTTCTTTTATATACAAGGTAAGAGCAATACACAATAATGTAGTTTAGAGAAATAAAATATTAAGTTTGCTACCTTATTCAAGAGATTACTAGATCCATCTAAAATATATTTAGAGCGCAAACAAATAGTAGTGCGAGCTACCAAAAGCAGTGTGGTTTTCTCCCCTCTATGCATTTTAATGTAGCTTGCTAATGGGGTCTCAGATCTGTGTCTAAACCTGTTTTAAGGTATTTTATGTCTAGCTCAGGAAGCGAAAGCATTCTGGGGAAAAATGTAGATACATTGTATTTAAAAAACACATTGGAGTTAATGAGCATTTCTTGCACGTTAACAGGTTTTGCAGCATACGGTTAGACGGAATAATGTACAGTTTATTAAATGAACCCTGCAGTGTTAAATGTGATGACATAGATGTGAACAGTGTGAGACAAGAAAGTAAAAATTTGAGTGGTGACCAAGAACCTTTTAACAAAACCTTAGACCTTTTGGCTGCTTTCAATTCGAGAGAAATGATGTTGTAACAGTTGCTTAAGCTGTATAAACTAATTGTATACTGTAAATCTGTTTCAGAAATGTTTATGTATAAAGTGAATGTTTGATAGATGATCATTTTGTATACCTTTAATTCAGCTAGTTCGATCATTTCATAATGTTTAAACACCTAAAAGCAGTGAACTTGCGTGAAGTAGAGCAATAGGCAAAAATTTGTTTTGAATATTTGGTAAATCAGTTTTATTAAAGAAAGTTTTTAGTCTGTAAGTGGTGTAGGCAACGTATTGCCTGTGATCTGGACGTGGCTTGTGACTTAATTTTTTACTGCCAAGTTACATTATTTTCTCTTTTACATCATTAATTGATAACACTAAAGTATTCACATGACTGTTGAATGTTTGAAAGGTGTGGTCAGCCATTGGCAAGGCGCAGCTGCTCCAGCTGTGGGCTGTATGGAACTTAGCTGGTGGCATCTTCTCATTTGAGCTGTACAGCTAGTTCAAGTAGTAACAAGTAGATTTTCTTCATTTCTGATTTCAGTAATGTTTATCCAAATGTATAGTTCAAGTGTAATACACTTAAGAGCATATTTAAGTGCATAACTATATTTTGAGCAAGCACTGCTCAGCGGACTGGACATCTTTATAGGGGAGTTGTATGTTTCTGTAGAGCTTTGATTTAAAAATCACATTTTATGAAATACATGGGTTTTGTATTAGAATTTGTTAAATTAATGTAATACTATAATTTGCTTTTATTTGTATAAAAGGTGTCAATATATTTAGTCTGTAAAAGTAAAAAAGCTCAGTGTTTTTTATATTCTGACTCTCGGAATTGCCTGGTGGAGTAACACTAGTAATTTGGGGAAGAGGACATGTTTTCATTAAATTCACGTGTGAAGTCATCTCATTGGTGATGCCGCTTAAACCTCTTTGGACCTTGACTGCCGGTGTCGTGTTGGCAGGGTAAGTTGGTCTGTTCTTACCGCAGTCGTAGTGGCAATAGCTGAAAGGCAAGACACAGCCTAACTACCCGAGTTCCCTCACTTCAGGAGTTCACCTCTTTGAAGCCCAGCATTCTGCTTCTCACAGAGACACCTCCGTCAAATCCTGAGGTGGAGAACGCGTGAGCAGTTGAAGGCTTTGTGCTTAGTTGTAGTGGAAGTGCTTTCTCCAGCAAGGTGACTGGCTGGCCTCTTCTGAGAAGGTCTCTGTCTTGTGTAGACTTCAAAAAGTCCTTCATACGTGTGACACAGGATTGTAACAGTTGTCAAAGTGCTCAAGGGTAAGAAAACCACTTGAAAGCAGTTCTCTTTCTTCCACGGAAGGTCTGCAGTTTTGATACATCAAACCAATTACAGCATCCTTACCTCAAGTAATTCAGCTATAAAACAAACTGCCCAGGCAAGCCTGTATTCTCAGTAGCTTCAGGAAAAGTTACAATGCTCCTTTTTTAGCAAATCTTGTGCAATTCTTGTTTTGCCTTCTACACATTTTGGAACAAACGAATAATAATAAAAAAATTATACATGGCACGAGTAGTAACAAGAGTACCACAGACTGTCATGAAGTTCACTAGAAACATGAACACGGGTGTCTTAGCCGTACAAAGTAAGTTTCCCTGGGTTCACCTTTATTTCTTGTTGTTTTCAACAAGATAAACCAGTGTTGGCTTCATTGTCCAGTTTGGGTAGGAGTTGTTAATGTGCACAGTGGTAAATCTTACCTCTGTGCACAAGTGCTACACCACTTCAGTTTTTTGATATAAAATGACTCTTGAAAGCTGTTTATGCCACACAGCTGGGGTAATCCTGGCCAGCTATGCTAGCTTCCAGTGAGAAGTTGTATCAGAAGTGAAGAGGTGAGTCATTTAAGAGCAGCTGCTTATGTTAACTCTATAGTTTCCTGTGATTTACCTAAAGCTACGAAGTTGTGAATTCAAGTGGTTTTTTGAAGGATTTTTAGTCAGAAACTTTTACTAATACTATGCAAACTGATGTAACTACATAGATATAAATTAGTTGTATCTATTCCAAATGTTTGATGTGTGCCAAATTAATTTCCTGTGAATTTAAAGCAGGATTCATCTGGGCCTCTGTAATTGCAGTAGGCCTGACTGACTTAAACCTACACTTTGTTACATCACTTCAGAGAGATCCGACTTGGTCTTTGGCTGGTCTAGTTGGTTGTACATGGAATTGTAAAAGCAAGTGCTGTCACTGTACCTAAAACTGGAGCATTGATTTAATGAGGAAATTTGTGAAATCTTAAAGGGACTCAACTTCCATGTCCACAGTTCAGACTACAAACTGTAAATTAATTTTCCTAAAATACAGCTGCTGTAGAAACAAGCTCCTTAGAGATATGACTGAAGTTTCATAGTATCAGAGCTAGGACAGTGAAACCACAATTAACCTTAGATGTTCCGTATGCTCATCTGTTCATCTTTTTTTTTTTTTTTGTTAGGTTTTTCTTGTAGGATCACATCCACTGCTGACTGTTGTAGCTCACGTGCTTTGAAACAGACGTTCTGGTGTGCTTTCTGCTCTGTCTCCCACCTGTGCTTTAAGCATTATATGACATAAGAGAGTATTCTTTTCATTCTAGCTGTTTTTCTAGACGGAAAATAGAAAGTTCTCTGGATGGCTGGTAATGTCTGTTTGCAAACTAGTAATACTGGATGGCGGAGTTTTTTTTTTTTTTATGCAGCTGCTGATGGCAGAGGTTTTTTTATGCTTTAGACTTACAATGGAGCCTAAATTTTAAGTGAAAGAGCTTTTTGAGTTATTCCCTAGTTGTGGTGACTTCAAAACCAGAACCACCTCAACATCACTGACACCATCTTCAGTTACGGTACTGAAGGCAGCAGCTCTCCTAATGCAGAACATCTGTGAGGGGGAAGGCAGGAAGCATTTGTAGCAGCTGTTTTCATTGCATGGCCCTTTGGGGAACAGGAGTTGCATGCTCTCATTGACTCTGATGTATGAGAAGCCGGGAACTGCCTTGCTTGAGAACCCTCCTGGAGTGAAGTCTGGGTGACAGCCCTGAGCAGCTCCGTGGTATGAAAATCAGGCAGCATTGTGCAAGACCACTGTGCAGACTTAACAATTTTCATATTACAGAATGATCATGGATTTTCACCCTTAACTGTAACATGCATAAAAGCAAGGAGCAGAACCAAGCACAGTCTAAAGTGACCAGTAACTCCTGTGCTCAAAGGATGAGCGATGACTCAGTGACACATTCACTGGAGACGGTTAAAAGAGCAAGTAGGAGCTTAACCTTGAGCCTGGCGGTTAGGGCAGCCCCTGGAACCTACCATCAGCAGGTTGTGAGTGAAACGTTCGCTGTGCTCCTATTGCAGGTTGTGAGTGAAACGTTAGCTGTGCTCCTATTATTTCTGCTCCCCTGTGTGACTACCAGCAGGAATGCATCCACCTCAAATGCTGGAGCTAAACAGGTGGTTTCCAGGCACATCAGGTGTACAGAAGTTGTTAGATGTCACAAACATTTGCTTTTTAAGTCATAAAAGTGTTATCTTGATGGAACTACTCTAGGGTTTTTTTTTTTTTAAACTTCACAGAAGTTGACTACTTGTCACCTCAGTGTTATTTTGGATTTAACTCTATAGGTCTTACTGAAGGATTCTGGATTCTGCCTACAAGAGCACTGCACTTGCTAACTTCAGCCTAAATGGATGTCACTCTTTTTCCCTGAAGCGACTCCCTGTACTCCATCCGGAGTATTAGAGTAAAACATGCTAAATAAAGCAGATTGTACAGATTAACTGGAAAAGTGAGAAGGGCTGTTACGTAGTTACAAAAAGCCCAGGATATGATAAACTTCTACTGACCAAACCATTAAGTTACACTGGACCACAGCCATGAAAAGCCATTACTTCTTTCATACAAACATCCATTGGTTTTGATCAAGTTCTTTAATAATCCTGAAGATTTTACCTCTGTAATCAGTTAGCTACTCAAGCTGTATAATCTCTCTAGCTCTTACTAGTCTGCAAACACCCATCTTCTTATCAGAAGCTGTGCAAGGCAGCTTTGATGAGTGGGACTCAGCTACTGTTACCTGTATATTTTAGGATTTGGCACTTCCAGTTCTGTGGGGCTCTTTTACATACCCCAGCTATGAGGGAAAAATAATGACTTTGGTGTCTAGGCTCCTCAGGTCCCGTATGAAGACGAAGCAGTACTGTATGGTGAAGGAAGAGCAGGGCTTTTATTGCCTAAGAGAGAGCACGACCCACCCTCAACGTGGCATCTGCTTCAGGCTCCAAAAGTCTCTCTAGCATTTGCTAATAAACTTGTGTCATTGATGCAGCTAGAGAAGCAGCTTTTGGGCCTTCTACTGGCTTGGTTCCACCATCCTATTTCCCCTTCGGAGCTTGGGACAGTGGTTTTGAGGCTGAGGCTTATTCCTGAGAAGATAAATGTGGGCTCAACAATGCTGAAGGGTTCAAAGTAAGTAAGTCATAAAAAACAAGCATCAACAAGAACGCACCTTCTGTAGATGGGCTTGTTGCTCCCCTTTAAGTTCCCTAGTACCTCCTGGATTACCTTCTTGGTGGGTAAGCTAAAGCTCTACTGGTTAAAGCACAGGCTTGTGCCTTTGGCTGCAAAGAATTTTGCAAGTTGAGGTAATGAAGTTTCATGTAACAGTGGAACTAATTAGCAGCTTTCCTCTCCACAACATAGGTGCTCTCATCACCTCATTCCTCTCACATTAGGTGTCATGCTCACCTCATTACATGATAATACAATTCAATTCAACTAATTAGTTTTAGTGACTTTTAAATACAAGGTCAATTTTCTGCCATTCTTACGATTTGAATCAAAGCACTGTGTATATTTGCACTGTGTACTCCCCTCTTCGGCTGGAGCAGGCTATTAACTCAGCTCAGGCCAAACGAAACTGCAAACTTGGATTCCTGTGTTACTGCTTAGTCACGACACGCTAATAACCTCTGCAGGAGTGCTACTCATTCTGCAACCGGTTTAAAAAACTGAAGTGAGCAGTGCACACCTGGAGATGATTATGCTGCTGCAGGTGTATTTTTTTTGTGTGTGTGGGCACCTCACTGCTCACCAGACAGCCAGTGTTCCCTTGGCTTTGGTCAGTTGGGTTTAAAGAGCACTCGTGGCCTAGCTGCTCCAGGCATAGTGAGGAACAGGGCTCAAGGGCACCACAGCTGGCCAAGCACCACTGCCTGTAAGAGGCTGCACTTGCCTTTTACAGGCAAACGTGTGACAAGTGCTGATTTTTAACTGTGACTCTGACACCCTACAATGACACCTGTCATTGCTTCTTTCATATTAAGGATTCTGTGTTTTTTAAAGAAAGGTAAAAGGAATGTAAACATTACGTCTATGAAACCAACCTAATTGAAGCCTCAAGTAGACTTTAAGACAGGAGACTGCTAGAACCCTGCAGTTACACACCAAAGCTGACATCAAAACAAACAGGCCATTTGCTTTCTATCTCTGCTAGAAAACTCACACACAAATTTTAGGAAGAGCCATCTGTATTGCGCTTACAGTGCAGGTGAAGGAAGCAAAGTGGTGACAAGATACCACCCCTGCCATCTTCCAAGAGATTCACTGCACCTTCCCACCCCGCTGAACAGCCACTTCATGAACCAGAGAACGGTTCACAGGTCCCAGTTGTACAAACCAAAGGAATACAGAAACACCGATCTAAGGCACATGTCGAGGGAATCGGACACATCTAGGCACTCAGGTTTGTTAGTTCCAACACACAGATTTGCCAAGTCAGTCAGACAAGAATGTCCTAAGACCAGAGCAGGCGGGCTGCCTCCCCTTCACCCTCTGGCACTGCAGAGTTTAGCCAAGAGGAGCCACATCAGCTACCTTAAGGCAGCAGGTAGTCACAGTTACACAGAAGGTGGCCAAGTCAGAGATGCCGAAGCGCTCATGAACGTATTACGCAGGCAATAAGAAAAAAACGGCATAGTCTTTCATGTGGTCTAGCAAAGCCTTCACAACACAACTTTTACAGTTGGCAGTGAAACATACAACATGACACAGTAGCGCTCCAAAATCCTTAAGGATATTCTGGCATAAGGGCAAGTTTGGTTCTTCAGTAAGCAATTATACACCAAAAGATGTTTTGCTTCCAACAGGTAAAGGGACCTCTTCATAAATTATTTTGAGATACGGGAACTTCATAGGTAAAAACCAGTATTCCAAGTTGTAGAAGAGGTAAAACTGATGATTCAAGATGACACGATCAATTATTTTTAAAAGATCCACAAAAAACTCTCCGATTGTCCGATGAGGTTTGAATGGATAGTAGAAGTCTCTTATAGCTGCTGCCAATGTCTTGTTTCCTAGAGGTCCAAAAATAGATGTTTCATTTCCTAAATAAATAGGTTCTCCACTGAATAAAATTATGCTGGTATAGTTTGTTTGTATCTTCTTAAAGACAGCTCCTAAGTCAGCTAGCTTCTGGTACGTTCTCAGTATAAATTTAGAGCATTCGTAAGAGTCAAACCATACTGTTGATTGTTTGTCGGGACTCGCTTGAACTCTCCAGGTCTCATAATAAATGCCAGTGTCATTGTCATATTTTACCCATTTCGCCATTTCATTAAACGTGGATCCTGTAAAAAGAATAAAATAAGCATTACAGAGACAGGGTAACAAATACATGACTTAAAATATTTCCCGTCTATCTCAAGGTTCACCTCCCTTCCCTGCAAAAGTTTACCTACACCATTACCTCGCCATACAAAAGTACAAGGCTTTGGCTGGAGGGAGAAGCCATACCCCACTGAATAAACTATATTTACTTGTAGTTATTTAAACTGTAATTCCTCTTTCAGCCCCATTTCCTGCTACTATGCCAGAACATCCAAATGTCAGAGAACCATGACACCTCTCATTTTGTTTTATCCATGTAGATAAACAGCACAGGTGGTACAATCTACAAGCGATGCTGACAAAGTGCTCACCAGTGCAAGAGGCATTTCTGCACTTCTTTGAGTTGAACTAAATTCAGCAATTCAGGGCAGAAGTTTTCACGTCTCTCCACAAAAGAAGCCTATGTAACCTTAGACTGAGACACCCTGCTGTTTTAGCAGCTCCTCAGCCAGCAAAGTCAAACTAAGCCAAACTATATGAGCGGGATGTGAAGCCCAATAAACTTAAAAAACCCTTGTGGATTATTTTTTTAGTTAGAATACATGCTTGGTTATGTGTTTTGGTGATTTCACAACTGGAATGAGGAAGACATCTCAAACTCAGTTCATCCTTCCGGTAGCTCCTTACATGTGATGCATCTGCCTCCCCAAAACCAAAGTGAAGCACACAGCTAACCTTCCTGCTTTTGTTTTTTCCCCTGCAGTCCCAGCACTGCATGTCGGCCTAGCCCTTCTAACCCTCTCTTTCCTCGGTCACAGCACAGGTTACAACTGTCTATGACTTGGATCCATCCAGCACTTCACATTCATAGCACGGCCAAATTTTGCAGATTCTTCTTGTGCAGTATGTCAGAAGACAGAGTCAGACGACAGCTTGCTATCGTGACAGTGTTCCAAGCCACGATCTCTCTTTAGCTGCAAGTGTCACTGCTGTGGGTACAGTAACTGTGCTTGGTAGCTGCTGAAAGACAGGCAAGACCGTTGCAGACTGGCAGCAGCTACCTCACGGTTCAGGGGTGGCAGACATCAGCCAGAACTGAGTCACTAACACCGCCCTGCACGCACCAACCAGCCTCTCGCATGAAGCCTGAATTCACTGCAATGTTGCATTCGTCAAGACCAATGAAGAGCACTGCATGCCACCCACCTCCCTCCAAAACAAGCTGCAAAGGTCACATTGCTGGGTCTACTCTTCATCAGAGAGTAAACACACCTCACGCTTACCCTAAGGTAAGGCACACGTGCAAGCTACTACCTCACAGTAACTAAAGCTCTGCACATTCACCTCCTATGCTATCCCATTATAAACTGTTCTTCACTCCACGCTTAAGAGCTTTTGGGCTTCACAGTAACCATTAACAATCATTCCCTTCAGTTAAAGTACTGGATACTTTAATTTTTAATTGCCCATGACTTCGTTTAATAAAATAGCAAGTCATTAAGTCTGTATCAAGAACTGTACTTACTATACACTGTAGATGGGCTTGAAGCTCCCCTTTATCTTCTCAAATTCCTACAAGATTAGTCTCCTAGTGTTTACTCTGCAAGGCATGTTACTGAAAAGGATATGTCTCTCCTAACAAGGCCAAGATGAACTTAATATGAAGCTCTGGCCTTAATGTCTTAAATTAAACAAAAATATTACAGGTTAACGCATGGCTCCATGATAATCTGCTGGAAGATGCCTAGACAGTAAAAAATCAGACTTTGGATATTCCTGCCCTACTTCCACAAAAGAAACATACCCCTATGTAACATTAACCTGGCTGATGGGCTTTAAAAAAAAAAAAACAAATGAGATTGCTTCAGTGTGGTCTCTGGCACTGTTGACAAACAGCTCCATCGGACCTCGCAAGGGCAAAGACAGTCCAGCTGTTTCATATGCTTAAGCCCTCTCCCACAAAATGGGATGCACTTTGCCTGCTCTCTGAAGGAAGCAAGTTCAGCTCATGATGCTGTCCATCTGTGCTTGCATTCATTCACCCTCTTCCACGGCAACTTTCAGATTTTTACTCCAATTCAGACAATTCAAAACTCTCAGAGATGCTACCTTCCTAAGAGTTTCACGGAAACAGGAAGGAAGAGAGACAAGGAGGACCATAACAATGCCTCCACAAGGCACCCACGTAACCTCACCTTTCTTAGGCATCAAATAATCCACACAGGCAGGAGGCATTGTAAGTTCCACAAGTATATGAAAATATTTACCTTTGTATTCATACAAAATAATCCAACCATATCAGGCATCAAAGACTTCAGTCACGAGCTACAAACTCACAGGAAAGCAGCTATGCTCGTTTCATTGCTTAAAGAACAGCCTAGAATTTCTTAGCAGCGCTGGATAGAGTACCTAGAGACTGAGTCCAGCAGAGGTGGAAGAGCTGCTAAAGGTGGCAGCGGGTAAACATAAAGCACCACATCACACTGGCTGTAATCTGTCTCTCCACTGTGCCTGTACGCTACGCCAGCCTCAGAGGGTAAGTGGTTTTGGTCACACAAAATGCAATTCTTCAAGTGCTCAGGGGACTTTGTTCCTAAGTCATTCACTGCAGTAATCAACCAGATTTATTTAAATGACCTTTTTATTTTCGAATTTCAGTGTTCTGTATACACTAGGAAGCTATTGTGGTGATTGTCCCTGTATTTAGAGGTGTAAGTTCTGGTTTTGTTCTATAACATATGTTAGAGACCTATTACTGGAGACATTTGCACAGTTTTTATGACACATAATGGGGGAAATGGAAATAAGAGGTATTTTTTATATTTTTGAGACTATTTCTAAATATTTCTTGTTTCCTCAGTAATGTATACATTTTCACCAGTTTTTCTATCTCAGCAGTCATCTGCCACCTCACAACAGAAGGCTTTGTTTTGGTGAAGCATGTGAAAAGAGTCTATAATGGTTCTGTATAAGCTGTTTTGCTATTTTTACACTCAAGAGACTCAATTAGTCTTGTACAGCAACACCAAATGACTCTCATTTAACAGCTCTTCAGTGTGTGTCGTTCAAAAAGCAGCAGCAGCCCCATACCACTTTCTGTATTAAAGAAATTGCAGCGACAGTGTTTCAGTTTGAAATTAGCATCAGTGACTAACATTGCAAATAACCTACAAAACATAAAGTAAAAGATACTGTTTTCTATGAAGACAAGGCTGACTCTATATTTTATTACATTAGCACCACCCAAAGCATCTGAAAACTACCTGATATTGTGGTCACGAGAACTAAAGTTCCATTTTCCTTCCAGTGTGCATCATCTATTCCTTCATAAAAGCAGGCAGCTCCCTGGTTACACCAGAACGGTGCATCCATGCCAGGCCGGAGATGTGGAAATGTGCAGTTCCCAAGCTGGAAGAGCTCATACCACTCCATTGTGTAGTTCTTGCCCGTCAGAGAGCTCTTGAAACCAACAGCATCATGCATAATTTTCTGGAAAAACAAACAAACAAACAAAAAAGCCCCAAAGGCCAAACTTTTAACATAAAGCCACTTCAGCTTCACCTCTACAGAATCATAGAATCATAGAATCATAGAATGGTTAGGGTTGGAAGGGACCTTCAAAGGTCATCTAGTCCAACCCCCCTGCAAGGAGCAGGGACATCCCCCACTAGATCAGGTTGCTCAGAGCCCCATCCAACCTGGCCTTGAATGTTTCCAGGGATGGGGCATCCACCACCTCTCTGGGCAACCTGTTCCAGTGATCTACAACTCTCATGGTGAAAAATTTTTTCCTAATGTCCAATCTAAATCTACCCCCCTCTATTTTAAAACCATTGCCCCTAGTCCTATCACAAGATGCAATGCTTGGGAGTTGTTGTGTAACAAGGTGAGAAAAGGGGAAGGGGTTCCTTCCTATAACATCTTGGATTCAGTAGCACTGATTCATAACATACAAGATTGTATCACGCACATACTTTTAACACAGAGTCACACTGCCTCAGGGTATCAAAGAAATAAAGAACAGAACTGAATTACCAAAACAGAGCTTAGTAATGAAAGCCATGAAAGGAATGAGATAAATAATTATTTTAAAAGCTGTATAGTAAATACATAAATTAAACCTTAGTTTAAGAACTAAGATAATGATATTTGAAGCTATTTCCATTTTTGACTCTGCATGCTTGCTTTTGATGTTGCTATTTCATGTTTACTAGTATGTCTTTATTCATTAGGGATCATGTTTTGAAGCTTAATTATGCTACTGCTACAGCTATAAATATCACTAAAGTTGAGATTCTTTCATATTTGCCTGACTCCATGAACTGAGCCTTTAATTCAATGCATAACACCCAAGAAAGAACCGTAAAAAGCAACCAACCATTCTGACCAGCTAGCTGTCCACTCCTGACAGATATCCATTTCCATGCAAATATGTAAGTTTTTAACAACAGAAAAGTTAATACACTAAGCAAGCATTTCATCTGACATAAGGAGACAAATAAATTTGTTTTCTTGATGCAGTGTTAGTGCAGAAAAAGAACAAAACACTCCCAACATGCAGCTCTGTGGGGGAACACATTCAAACCCACTGACAATGATGGTCGTGCTCTTTTCTTCAGCAAAGCTCAATTTTGTAACTTTTGCTTGAAACTTACTGCTCTTTGGGTATCTTTCCTATAGATAGCCTAGCTTGTGTGCTCCAATACTCTTCCATACAAGCGTATCTCAACCTTAGAGCTCCCATTCTTGACACTTGCTGTTGAATTCAGCTGAGTTTGTCACTATAACTTCATTAAACAAAAACATCACCTTACCAAATGTCCTAGTAGGTCCCCATATTTGAATTCCCACACTGGAGCCTGTAATCGATAGACTTCAATGAGATCCTCTTCTTTCATAACTGGAATGGCAGAGCCAGTGGGACAGAAGGTGTAACGAGCTTGGCAGTAAGGATCAGTTTTTGGACGGTAATCAAAGCGCCTGTGTGGAGAAAGAGAAGCACACAGAATGATAATCGGAGCTTCACAGCTGGAGTAACTGTCTCATGGCTTCCTAAGGGCCTGAGTGGGAGAGCTCATGCGTGCAGCCACCCCCAAAGACAGATTCTGTGATCCAGATGCTACAACACTTGGAGTGCACAAGTCCATGCTGAGGTGCATGTCTGCAGAAACGGGAATTAAGACGTGCGAATGCAAGTGATGTTGTACGCAGTGTTGATAACTAAGGAATGGACATGATGCAGATGACAAAGGGTAATTTATACTCACAGAATCAGAGACACATAGATGCTGGGTAGAAGATGGTTTGGATAAATGTTCTCCTAACAGTTTGTCTACACAGAGATTGACCAGTTTGCTCTGGCAAACTGTTCTATAACAACAGCTCCCCAGATGGAGCTGCTTTTACTCTAGAATATTGCCAATATCAGAAATAAATATTCTATTCCTCTTGGTAATTTAGATAAAGAGGCCTAAGAACTTACAATCATTATTTCCATTCATCATTCCTACTAAACCTCATAAACCTGGAACTGAATTCGCTTACATACCACACTCTATACATACAGCAAAAAACCTTCCTGATGTCTTCCTTTCCCAATTTCGTTCAAATTCACTCACTGTATTTCACTTAAAACAAGGTTCCTATATTAAGGTTCCTGTTACCAAGACAGGAACGCAGCTGGTGTACGCACCTTGCCCAGAGCACAGCTTGAGTGCTCTCAGTTGCCCACGGCTACTGAATGGCACAAATACCCCAGCCATGAGATGACTCAAGGACACGGGACTTCCTGAGCCACAGTAAATCCACTAGCTCTGCTGAAACACGGTTGATTTTCCCTGTAGACTTCTTCTCCAAGATTGCTGGGTACTTCGGAATATATGCCTTTACTTTGTACAGGGAGGGGGGGAGGCACAAAGAAAAAGCAAAAAAAGAAACGAGTATGGCTGGAAAAAGAATACACAGTTAGAAAACAAAGACTTACGTGAGCCATACATTTAAGTCCTGTTTCTAAATTGCACACCTTAAATTTTCAATTTCCCCACTCACTGCATCTTGCATGTGACAAGCTGGCATCATGCATATTAAAAAGCATTAAAATACCACATTTCTGAGTGTTTCACACTGACAGGCTCGTACTCTAATTTTGACCATCCCAAGACCAAGCCTTGCAACTACTCAACTTGCTGGAACACCCGAATGCCTCGTGACTACAAGATCAGCTCCTTCAGGCATCACCTGATACAAACTGAACTGCTAGGACTTACGCAACAGGCTTCCAAAACTCTAGGCGTGCATTAGATAGCAGTTAAACTCTAACACCTCCCTTTACAAACATCAAGCCCACACAAAACACACATGGAAGGGTAGCCCTTCTCCCGAAGAGGCTCGTTTCCTCCGTATAACCAAAGCCGTAGCTACTTGCCTTGGTAAAATGTGGCAATGTGCACTCTTCTGCTCTCCCCAGCAGCACCAGGCCTTCTCCTGGAGCCAAGGCAGCTCCAGAGCAGCAAATGGACTTTTATACCATTTCAATCAAAGTATGAAGTAAACTTAAATTAAAAAAAAAAATAAAATAAACCATAGCCTGACTTCCTCATCGCAACTTTTTTTTTGCTAAAACAGGAAGTAAAGGAGCATCTTTAAAGCAAGGGCAGGCATTCCCCGGGGCAGCAGTCCTGCTGCTGACAGAGCCAGCACAGCTCTCGGCCAGGGACGGGCCGCCCCTTCCCTATCAGCTAAACACACCGGACAGCGTCTAAATGACAAACACTCCCGCGATTAACAAGGGGAAACTATTCATGGCCTCTTTAAATAAACCAAGGGAGAGCTGACGAGCCTCAGGAGGAAGCAGGGGGTCAGGCGCAGGCAGCCGGGCCGGCTGCCCCACGCCCGGGTTGCCAGGCCCCCTCGCCGCCTCACTCACCTGTAAGGCACCGGCCAGCGCCGCTGCGGGGAGCGGGCCGCCCCCGAGAAACACGGCCCCCACGCCGCCGTCGCCAGCAGCAGCAGCAGGAGGAGGAGGAGCAGGCGGGAGGCGCCCATGGCGGCGAGGCCTTGCGGGCCGGCGAGCCGGGACCCGCAGCTGCGGGGGAAGCGGCGGGGCCGAGGGAGGCCGGGCGGGAAGGGGGCCGCCCCCGCGCCCGCCCACAGGGACAGAGGCGGCCGCGGAGGGCCCGGGCTGGGTGGGGGGGCGAGGCGAGGAGGGCGGCACCGAGCTACAGGCAGCGTCTGGACCAAAAGCAGATTATTATTATTTTTTTTTTTTTTTTTCCTCCTCCTGATGAAAACCAGCCGTATGCTGAACCACCCCTTAAAAACGTCACTTGACTGAACTCCGATTTCGGTTTTCTGGAGAGCCAGACAACTATGCGTTCCTGTAATTCAGCTAAAGAGCACTTTTCAACAGCTCGTCGTGTTATTTCAAGCATTGCCTTGGAGCCGATCGAAAACACGCACGAAACGCCCATCCTTACAACCAGAATCCACCCAGAGGGATGACCTCTGTGTCTGGAGCCGGCAGGATGAGGTGAGGCCTCATCCCAAATGGCAGAAAGGCTTCTTCTGCTGTGATGAACCGGGCAGCCCCGAGCCTCTTCTGGCTGCCCAGAAGCCTCATCTGATAGCGAGAACTATCTTCAAGATGAACTCTGGCTAAGAGAAACAGTGAGGACAGGTTTGCCAGCAGCGTCCCTGCAGTAAACACATCTTTTCCCAGCTCTGTAGAGTTCAAAACTGGCTATGCTGGCATCAGAGTCCAGGAAGCTCAGTTTGGTAGTTAGCATCAGCAGTGGAAGCGCCGGTGCGTGCTGTTGGCTGGGTAAATAATAACTGTGCTGTGGACTTTTGACTGTCAGGAGCCAGAGAAATATCCCTGCTCATTGCATGAGCTCCTAAAGAACTATCAGTTCTCTAGTCAGCACTAAGCGAGGCTATATTCAAACAAAACTGGAGGTGAAAACCCTGCCTCCTATGTAACGCAGGATAGGCTGCTAAGTACCAGTTTTGATAGTGCTGAGATTACTAAAATTGTTCAGAAAACCATTAAGATAACATAGCTAATAAAATCTTAAATTTCAGCAACATTTCTGTATCTCATGTCATTCCTGCCTGATTCTATACTGCTTACCTTTAAAATCCATGCTGTTCAGCACTATACATTAATTTCATGCATGTATACATAACCTATACATACCTATATTTCCATATTTTATTTTAGTCTCATGCATGTTATTTGTGTCTGCTTTATAGTAAAGCTCTGGTTTTGTTCTTTATAAAATAAAGTGGGCTATTACTCCTATGTGTTTCCTAGCTTGAGTGCGGTACAAGATGCCAGCTCTTTCATCTGTTCAAAAAGGTACGTGTTTGTGTGGAATATAGCTGTATTTCCTAGTTTTAAGGATTTTGATGTGTAACTCTGGAAGTGCATTATGAAATAAGAGAAGGATAATTTATCCCTTCTATGAAACTGGGATGCAGGGAAGCGAAATGACATAATGAAGACGCTATAACTGCTCATTAGCCAAACTAGAAATTCAGTATGAACTGGTTCTTAGTCCTGGCCTAGCGTACATTTGCAGTTTGGACTATCAAGTCTCCATTCAGGCACTGCTGTGGTTGCTGAAGGTGTCGGGTCAAATGACTAAGGTGGCAAAGGTATTGATTTTTTTTTTTTTTTTTTTAGTAGCATTTTTGTATCTCACTTCATTGCATCCCATAGGAAACTTGCAGCACGGTACTCCATTTTTTCTTCTCATACAACCTGTTATGTCATGAACCATATTTTAACATAGAACTAATAAATTTGTGAATAGATATACTTCAGCTAAAAAGCTCACATGCCAGCAATTTCTGAGTCAGCAGCTGTCTCATTTATTATCCAGAAACATGTCAAAGTGCCCTTTATAAACCCAGAGAGCTGATCTGCATCTTTGTCCACTAGCAGGCTTTGAGGAAAGATGGAGCCTGGCTACAAAGATCAACTTCTGGAGTTGACTGGGTTCCCCAATCCTTCTGATTTCCCGGATTATTTTCTTTTGATTAGTGAAAACTGAGCATTTCGCTGAAACAATGAAGACGACTCTCAGTGATCTGCCATATATAAAGGGGTACATTCTCCATCTCTGCCCTTGAAAGCAACAGGATGGGAAGAACGGAGAGGAAGGGGAAAACAAACCCTGCTGCTGCAGCCAGAAGTTGTAGTTTTGAACAGCTAGTTTGGTTCTGAACATCTACTTGAGTCCTCACACTGTAACAGTCACAGCAAAGAGGCTGTTGAACCTGAAGTAACAGCCTCTGTCTCATGAAAACGGGCTTCTCTGGATGGTGCTGACACCCTCAGCTGCACATCTGCCAGCCCTTTATACTGGCAATATGCCATTCAGTAGGAAAGTTACGGTTATACATGGACCACAGTAGACAAAACTACATAGCTGGCAGTCTTAATGCTCACAGGTTTGGGGTTTTTTTTTATACTCACACTGGCATATGTTAGCTATTGAGTCAGATGGATGCACACTGAGAAATACAAACATTACCTGAAGTCATATTGAAGCCAGTCTCAAAGACAGATATGCATCGTGAGGTCCACCCTCCCCTCCTCACCTTTTGAGGGGTAGGAAAGATATCTTGAGAAAAGGAGCCAGATACAGCACTCCTCTGCACCTATACTCAGCCTGAGATGCAACCTGAACTGTGAGCTGGGATGGAAGAAAGTCCTGTCTTCTTCTGTGGGAAAGGAGAATGGCTGGGCTTTGTGACTGTGTAAGGCAGTCCCCTCAGGTCCCCCTCAACCCTGAGAGCTAGGATGAGGGCTGTGCTCAGGACAGACATGCAGTTCAGTGAGCGTTTGGGACTGCAGGGCAGCCCCTGCTTTGTCTGGCAGCTTAGGGGGCAGGTAAGGGAGATGATTTCTTTCCAACACAGAATTCCAGAGGGACTCGGCTGAAGCCTGAGAGATAGGAGAAGGGCTGGGATAAGGATGTAGATGAAGTTCGTAATGAGTTTTGAGCTGAGACGGACTCTCTGGGATCTGTTGCAGAGTAGGGATAAGAGACTTTGATGAGTCAACTGGATGCAGTCCGTGAAGTACAAAGAGCTATCCAAGTCAAACTGAACCTGATCTGAGAATGTGTTGTTAGGCAACTAAGGCCCTTGAGAGCAGGATTTCCACTAGAAAAAACATCTTTCTCAAATCCTGAGCAGTAGGAAATGGGTTAGGGTCCAGGACAGAGATGTAATTCAACGAGTTGAAGCCTGAAGGGCACAGTATACATCAAGGCCCAAGGCGCGCTCTCCTCTTCAGGTTGTGTAGCTAGTTGCTCAAGGCCTGATAAGAACTGCTTTGAAGAAAACTGCTCCTGCCTCAGGTCTTCCAAACAGCCTTGCTGAGACACCTCAGCAGGGGCTCTGTTTCCTGAGGAGCTGCTTTTAAGCTAAGACTCTTGCCTCCCACCTGAGCTACTTTGCAGCCATGCCTGGACCCAGCCCTGTACTCCACTGATACAGTGCTCCAACACATGCAGCCCTCTCTCCAGCTTGACCCTGGATCTGCCTCATCCCCGTGGACTTGTCTAGTGATCAGACTCTTGTTGGAACCTCACTGCTACCACCAGAGAGGCCCTGCTCACCTTGCTCAGGGGTGGAGTGGGACTGGGCCAGGCTGTTGAGGTGCCTGCCTCCCCATGCCCTGTCCTCATGCTCGGCTCCCCTTGGGGAGCAGCCAGCCCTCGCTGTACCCTGGGCTCCCTAACTCTGATGCTGCCACATAGCAGAGCAGTGAATCCTCTTCTTCACTCCAAATACACATTTATCTGAAGTCAAATAACAAGTTTTGCCATTTATGCTAGCTCTAGGGGTGTCAGAGAGCAGCAGGAGTAGGGCTGCTTTGCACAGGAAGATGAGGCAGTAGCAGAAGTGACCACAGTGCAGGCAAGGGCAGTGATGTCAGTGACCACAGTACCGTCCTGAAGTTTCTGACTGGGAACACGTATGTGGTAATGGCTGGATCCAGCAACAGCCTCAGACACAGCAAGGTAGAGTCAAGCCCAGGGTCCAGCCAAGAGATAGGGCTACCTATAATATGTGTCCAAGGTCCATCCAGCTACCTCTAGCACAGGTTCACAGTATGTGCAGGAGGACCAGCCTGTATGTCAGGACAACAGGAAACACGACTGGACACGCACACCTACAGCGTGGCTCAGGTCATGCCTGGATGTCCAGGCCTAAGTTTACATGGAGCCCACAGGTCTGTGTCCAGAGGGTGTGTGGGTGGAGGCCCCAGCTGAGGCTGGCCAGGGTAATTATAGGGCTACTAGTGCACACAGGGACCTGCCACCAGCTTCTCCTCCCATCAAGGTGTCCTCTCACCTTGCAAATACCTGGCTTTAGAGGTGTACTCCTTGTGAAATGCTCTTGTTGCTACTTGCTGTTGTGGGCCCAGGCCAGAGAAGAGTCATCAGAGGGCTACCTCAGGGTGATGCAGAGCCAGGGCAAAGACATGTCGTAAGCTGGGATGAAAACATGGACCTAAGACAGATGCAGAGAGCCACGACAAGGTCACAGAGCCAGGACAGGGACATGGCATGAGCAAGTTGGAGCTAGACCACAGCACAGAGACAAGGCAATTATGGAGCTCTCAAGCATGAGGAGGACTCCAGTGCCATTCCAGCTCTCATTCCAGTTCCTCGATCCCCAGACCAACCCTCCCGCTCTCCTGCAGCTGAGCCTAAGGAATCCCATGCCAGTAAGCATACTGAACTGCCATGCCACTCTCACCAAACATATTTTGTGTTTCTCTGGTTTGAGATGGCACCACTGGAATTTCCCTGGGGTCCTACTCAGCCTGGAGAGTAAGGTGAGGGCTTGATGCTGTACAGAGCTCTAACTCAAGTGTTTTGAGCAGAAAGGGATCTCACTGTGTATGGTGGCCAAGCAATTGAGGGCTTTCTGAGCTGGAGCTGCACCACAGTCCTACTCAATCCTGAGAGGCAGAGTGTGGGCTGCAGTGGAGGTAGAGGTGTAGCCCTGCATTTATTTGGAGCAAAGCATTGCCCAGCAGACAGCAGTCTGCCCTTCCACTGGGAGTTTCCCTATCTTGGCCCTTTCCTGTTAAAAGAATTTCCCTGTCCATCATCCCACACAGAATCACAGACTGCACAATTTAAACCCCTGAGCCTTTGTGAGGTCTTGCTGGAAGCCTAGCGACTTTCAGACAAGCTATGGGAATGCAGATTTGCAACAGCATTGCAAAGGTCACCAGGCAGCACCTTTTCTGCGTTGCTGCTCTGCTGCGGTAAGCAGGCCAGAAGACAAATAAGGCCTAAAATACAGCTGAGCCTTTTTCGTTTAAGCTAAAGCAGCATACTTTTTTTTTTTTTCCCCTCCAGATTTCCCTCTGATGTTTAAAGTCACCCCCATCTACATTTTGTCAGCGGGGAAGAGAACATGTGGTGAAAAACAGCCTGCAAGACGGTGTGCCAGGCCTCTGGGGCACGCAGAGACCCCGCGATACCGGCTGAGGGGGACCCCTGCCCGCAAACCCTGCCCGCCCCGCGGCAGCACGGCCCCTGCAGCGCCCGGCGCTGCAAGATGGCGGCCGAGCCGGGACCCAGCGACGCAGGCGCAGCAGCAGGAGGAAAAGGAGGGGGGGGCGCTGTGGGGCCGGGGTTCTGCGGCTTGAGGAGCCGCTGCCCGGGTCTGAGGGGCAGGCCTCCAGCGGCAGGGGACCGCCATGGGCAAGCGGGTGGCCTTGGTTCTCGCCGGCTGCGGCGTCTTCGACGGCAGCGAGATTCACGAAGCCTCGGCGGCGCTGGTGCACCTCAGCCGCGGCGGCGCGGAGGTAGGGGGTCGGCGGCGGGGCCGCCTGCGACAGGCTCCCCGGGGCGACGGGGGTATGTCTGCCCCCTTTCTTTGCTCCCTCAGCAGTCGGGGGACCCCCGCCTTGGCCTTTCCCCTGCTCCCCACCTTGTGCCGGAGCCCTGTGCACGCCATCCTGCGGCTCCCGCTGTGTGCGGGATAGGAGCCTCTCCCGCTTCACGATGGTCTTTTCCCTGCCACCGCACACTACAGCGTTGTTCAGCTCTAACCTCTCTCCTTATCCTTATCTTATCCTTCCCACCCTGTTTTCACCCCCCTTCCCCAGAGGGGTGGCTGTCCCCGTGGCAGGAACAGCACTCAGACGCAGGCGGCTTGAAGCAGGGAGCCAGGAATGGCGGGAGGCCTTGTCCTGCTCCCCCAACCCCAGCAGCCCATTGAGGCAGGGAGATGGAGATGGGACCCGGTTAAAGTTCTTCGTCAGATTTCCAGCCGCTTTTGCTGAAGTCAGGTGCTCGCCCTCGCTCAGGTTCACCTGCTTGTTTTCTGCTAGCTGTTTCTGGGCTTTTTTTTTTTCGGTAGCTGAGGTTCCTTGGAGAAGCCTGCACCGGGATGTGGTGGTGTGCTTTGGTCCCGTCTGTGGCTTCAGACAGCGGAAGGTAGTGGCTTTCTGTCTGCACGTAGCCACGCTCAGGCATCTGAGGGTAACAACAGCATGCCCACATTTAGCACGAAATTGTCCTCTAAAATTAACTAAAGTGGCAAGCGCTAAGAACTCTGCAAAGCAAGCATCAAAACAGATGTGTGAAAACAGGCCCTGCAGTACACCTTTCACGAAACCTTGTATTTTTAATGCAACTTTCCCCTTTGTGCTTAACCAAAATATGTTTTCTTTCCTGCTACCAGGAAAGCGATTAGGAAAGCAAATAACTGTAATGTCTGCACTAGAAATGCTTGTAAAGTTTGCATCTTTATCTTTTTGTAAAACTCTTATAGCACTCTGATTCTGTAACAGTTAAGAGCAGCCATTCTGCGGACTCAGCTGTGCATCCAGTCAGGCTGCTGGTGTAAACTATCATGCTGTCTTTGTCGTTGGGGTTATCTGCAGAGGGAAGGAAGGCCCTGGCAAAATTTGCAGGCTCTGACAAAGTCAGTAAGCTTAATGTTGGCATAAGAATGCACTCCTGTCAAAAAGCTGCAGGAATAGGATGGAGAGAATGGCTGGGTTTACCCATCGTAATATGTCATCTGTTGCTTTAGATATTCAATGCAATCGATCCATCGTCTTTTGGACAAGAAGCTTCAGGAACAAAAACTGTTTTGGTTGAATGTGATTATTTTGATTATTGTGACCAATACATATGAGTTCTGTTTATGTTCACAAAGTTCCCTTGTCTCTGTATTCTAGGTGAAGATATTTGCCCCCAATATTGAGCAAAGGGATGTAGTCAATCACCTAAAAGGAAGTCCAACAGAAGAGAAGAGAAATGTATTAGTCGAAAGTGCCAGATTAGCAAGAGGAAACATTCAGGATTTGGCTGAACTGAAAGCTAGTGAATTTGATGCGGTCATTTTCCCTGGTAGGTGCTTTTAAAAGAAAATAAATTGTGATTTTTCAGTTGCAAATAACTACTTTGCCTCTGCTACTTTTTATTTTAAAATCCATTTAGAGAAGAAATTATAATCTTGAATTTGAAGGTTATGTGAGTTTTTTATTTCTTTTTGCTTATTTTCTTTTGAGGATGAGAAAATGTTTTAATAAGCTCTCATGGACAACAAGTCATCTGAATTTATTTATTAGTTTATAGTTCATTAAGTTAAAATGCTGGAGTGTTCTTTTGATTTTAGGTCATACATTGCACCGCTCCTTCTTTCTAAAGATTTTGAAAATTTTAGTATCTACTTGCGAACAAGAACACTGACCAGAGTAGGAAAGTAAGGCCAAAACTTGACGTTACGTGGCAGTGCTTTATTTTTAGAGCCTCTGAAATTGTTGACGGAATAGTAGGTTGCCAAGTAGATTATATTGCCTGTCAGATGTGAGTACATTTTTATTTTAACTATGTATCTAGTCTGCTGCTGGTGAGTTATACTAAACGTGTTTATGGGTAACTTTTTATTTATAGACCACAGCATTGCCTTTCAGGCAGAGGTAATTGTGATCTCTTTAGAAGTGAAGAAACCAAAGCATCATGAGGAAATCATGACTTGCTGAAGATCACTTTCCAGAATATTCATAGTACTGTTAAATATTGCCTTCACGATTTTGCCTAAGCTTGAAGTTGTTACTCTGTCTTGTGTTATAAGGCCAGCAGAGGGAGTGCGTGTACAATGCAGAGAAATGTACTTGCAGCTCTGAAATGAGTGGGTGACATCAGGGCTGATCAGGGAGTGGAGGCTAGCACATATTTTCCTTGTTAATTTCATGCTGTTATAACCCAGGCTCAGGGAGGTTGCAGTAATAACTGTTAGAGGGAAATAAACCCTATTAAGTTTGAAAATTAAAATCTTACCTCAGACATCCAGATAACACTCAAAAGTGAGCAAAGAATGAAAGGAAAAATATTAAAAATACAAAGCTTCTTGATGTTGTCCTGTGAAATACTTGTGGAAATTTCTCTTGTTTATTGCAGAAAAGTTGATGTTGTGCATATTCCAGGAGGAATCAAGTATAATGGATGGTTACAGTTACTAATAACCTTCTTACTTTGGTCATTCTGATAGTTAAAATCCAGCAAATGAGGGTGCTGTAAAATATAGTCTGCTTGTACAATTAAGTGAAGATTAAATGCAGGTAAAGGATTGTTATAACTAATTTCTAGAAAGAGAATTTGGCATTATTTTTAATAGGAAATTGTGTTATCATTCACAAGTGGTGTGGCTCAATACTGTATGTTATCATTGCCTTTTTATGTAATATCCATTTTATTTTTTATTGTGTTAACCTTTTGGGGTTTTTTTTTGGTTTTTTTTTTTTTTAAGTTCAAAAATAATTCCAGGGTAGAAAAAGCTCTCCTGTAATTACTTAAGTATTGAAGTAAAACTTGAGAGTGGATTACCATAGAGGGTCAAATTGCTGTTGGCATTACTGTCGTGAATTACACTCTTATACTTTTAACTATCATTGGTTGTTTTTCTGATCCTTCTCTCGCATATTGAGGGATGCATACTAAATGGTGCAGCTTTTCCAGTGACTAACAAATGAATGTGAGGTTTTCTGTTTGTCTATTTGTTGCTCATTAAGCCTTCTGGCCTATGAAACATACATGGTATAAAAAATATGCAGATAAACTCCTAACATTGTAAACCTGTCATGTTTCATGTGCCAAAAGCTTTCAGTATAGTAACTTGATGTGTGCCTTGATTATGTTGTAAAAAAAAAGGAGAACTTCTTTCTGGTATTGAATTCAACGGCTTTTTGCAGTGTCTTATATTTGAGCTTCTTGGGATTTTTTTAGGTGGTTTTGGCGTGGCAAAGAACCTGTGTTCCTGGGCTGTAGATGGCAAGAACTGCACTGTCAATGAGCACGTGAACGCCACACTCCAAGCTTTCCACAGTGCTAAAAAGCCCATTGGTTTGTGCTGTATATCGCCAGTCCTGGCAGCCAAAGTCTTTCCTGGTTGTGAGGTCACAGTCGGCCAAGATAAAAATGTAGATGGAAGGTAAGAAGGAAATGGATGGAGATAATTTACATGGGAATTAGGATTAGGAAATGGCCAGTCTTCTGTGTAAAAGTCTGAGGTCTCTGGTGCCAATAACTCTTGGGTACCTTATTAGCAACATTTTTCACTTATTTCAAATTTTCACTTGCATAATAGTAGTAGGTGCAGAACTCTCAGGGCAAACAGACTCAATCTGTGAGATCAGGTGACTTGTGCGCTACAACATTGGGAAAATTTATCCCTAAATTCAGAAATATGTTAGTCTCTGATGTATTCTAGGATATCGACATCCACAGACACATTACAATTGATAGTATGAAAACTCTGGATAGCCTTATCTCTTGCCGACACCATCGGTCTGTGAGCCACCGAAGCTAACGTAGGCTCCTGCGCTGAATTTATCGAGCAGTGTGGGTGCTTGTGAGTCACTGGGTGTAGCATCCGTCAATCCTGAAAGTGACAGAACAAAGCGACTTTTATAGAATCATAGCTGTGCAAACAGGCAAGTGACCGAGGATATAAAATTATTTTTTTTTTCATGTCACATCCCTGGTAACTGAGTGATAGATTTTTAGCTCATATTCAGCGAGATACAGAATTTCCTTACCCAATGTCTTTGAAGGCTGTAATTTACGTTGCAAATGTGCAAATGAAGAATGGGCATCTGACCACCTGGCATTCAAAAATTTGGTACCCTTTGAGTGGCCATTTAAATTGTGTCTGTGGGGTTTTGTCTGTTCAGGGATTTTTAATAAATTTTTTTCTTGTAGTAGTGGTTTGGTGCCATTTTAGGGGAGGCAGATGAGAACAGGGCCTGGCAGAAGTCAGTGCTGCTTCAAGGACTGTCAACTCCCAGTAAAACTTATGAATGGAATTTCCTATCAGCAGCGGTAGTGAGGGATTGCCTCCATCCCCCTGAAAAAAAGACGGGAGTGGGGGAGAAATGTCTGCAAAATCCCAGTGGAAGACCTTATATGGAGGTGTTGGAAAAGGTCTAACCTGTCTGCAAGTTCAACTAGCATCTCTCACGCTTTTGAGGATCAGTTATGGCTGCACTTAGTAGCATCTTGTAAACTTATTGAAAGAGTATTAAAACCAGAATTGTACTTTCTGACATACTGTGGCTGTGCGTTTCAGGTGTTGTTTTCAAAGAAATCAGATCACTTGTGTCCATAGTGGCAGCCTGTTTGACTCCCTCGTCATCATCAGCTAAAGAGTCACTTAAATGTTATTGTAGTTCTCTCATTCACGTTATGTTGGCAGAACTTTACGGCTGTATCATCTCTTTATGTTAATTACATTCTTTTTATTTACAGATTTCCTGATTCTGAAACGGCATCTGCTATAGCAGAGCTTGGATGTAAGCACATTTGCAAAAACGTAAATGAATCCCATGTGGATCAAGCCAATAAAATAGTTACTACCTGTGCTTTCATGTGCAAGGCTCCTCTGCATGAAATCTTTGATGGAATTGGAACAATGGTACAAGAAGTCCTGAAACTTGCCTGACTGAAAGCGTACAGACTTCTGCAAGGAAACCAACTTAGCTAAGCATAAGCATTTAGCTTCCTTTGATTGTATTAATAAAATAATGCAACTATTAAGCTTCATAGCTAGTGGTTTGTTTGGTGTTGGTTTGTTTGTTTTTTTTTTTTAATCTGTAATACATCAAATGGTTATTGCTAAGCTTATCCTATTTATTTATCTTTTAAAACAGAAACCATATGTTAAAGGTTGTGGTGGTGAGGTGGGTCCCCCTTTTTTTTTGTTTTTCTGATGAATCTGAACATATTCAGTCTTGATAAGATAATGTAGGAACTCTCCTTGTCCAGTGGGGTTTTACCACATCACTAACGATTATCGGTAATTAACATTTGGTGTTACCCAGCTATAATTACAGATGAAATAGCTGTAAATGAGTCTGTGTATCTTCAGTACGGGTAAGTAATGAAATTATACTTTCTAATCAGAAGTGGGGGAAAAAAGGGTTATTTGGTTATTTGAGTGGTGGGGGTTTTTTTTTGTTTTTTTTTTTTTCTCCTTCCCTTGCAAGTCTTTAAGCAAGTATAACTAATGGACTTCTGAAGGCTTTGCAGAGCCCCCTGGATAAACTGACTATAAACCAAGAGCCAGAGACTTAAGTACAAATGAATACGTTGTGTGTGGAAAATACACAAGTTTTGCTCTAAGACATGAAATAATTTGAGGTTTAGTTAGTGAAATGAATTAGCTTTATTTTGTGATTTTTTTTTTTTTTTTTTTTTTGCACACATGTTTTAGTGCCCTAAGGAGGGTACATTTTATATATGTTAGAACGCGTGCTTTGATCTTACAAATGTGCGCAAAGGTCGTCAGCCCCTCTTAGAAGCACAATCTGACAAGGCTTTGTACTCCTGGAGGAACTAAAATTTCCCAGAATTCATTATCAAGGTAAGTCGATTGTCACTGCGGACACTTAATTTTCTCAGCATAAGAAGCGCTCTGATGCTCGCACATCGCTGTCAGTCGTAACGAGCGCACCGTAGCCCATGCTTGGCAGTGCCTGAAGTAATCTGAACGTGTCATCACTGATTAGTGCTAATCACGTCTTGTTGAGTGAGCGCCTTGTAACTGGAGCGGGAATGCAGCAGGTACAAACCTGTACCACAGAGCAGCCAAAAGATGGAACTTGGAAATAACGCTTTTATGATAAGGAGTCTTGTCCCTCTTGCTCTGCAGCTGGCGTGATCGGGAAGGGCGCTAACATTTACCTCGTTAATGCAAGACCAATCGTTACAGCGAAGGCTGACGTGTTGCGGAGTATCAAGCGCTACTACTCTGTATGTATGCCGTGTTTATTTTAGCACAAACGTCAAAGCTCAGACGTAACAGGTGGCCTCTTCAAGGAGGGTTTAGAGCTAAATCTACAGAAATAAATATATAAAGGCTTTTATTCTCTGTCTTTCTCACAGTGATGTTTCTCAGGGAGACAGTATTTCCATACTCCTCCAGAATCTGGATTTCCTTTATGGAGTTATTTAGCAGAAGCAGAACATACAGAATTTTTTTTGGCAGAAGAGCAGGGAAATTTTTGTGTCACACGCAAACAGTGCTCTGCCTCGAGAAGTATAAAGATAATTGAAGGTGACTGTGCCAGCAAAGGATCTTCTTGAGCTGTGCATGTAATCGCTAAATTATTTACTTAGTCAAAAAACACAATATTGGACTGAGCATGGCTTTTGTGTTACAGGAGTCCGATTTAAAAGCACTTGAGTCACTAAATAAGTGTGTATCCTGAATTTTGTGTTTGCTTTGTGAACAGCATCTAGCTGTTGGTTGGAACATTCAAAGGAAGTGCAGCTTATCCGAAAGTGCTCTAGCTGACTGTCCTGATAAAAATGTACTTAATACAGAACAGTCCTCTACTTTTTCCAGATTGTACACAGTCTCTATAATGCCTTCTCTGGCTTCTGCAGGCAGGATGCTGGAGGCATTGGACTGAAACTTCTTCTCCAAGTCCTCCTTCTTCAGAGGTTTCCTCCAGTGTCCATAGAACGTGTCACAGCGGTTGCTGATCGTCTTGCTGTCCCGAAGTGTGACACTCACTTCGCAGTAAAGACTGTCAAAGCTAGGTGTGTTATCAGGAGGGTGCACCAGCTGTGTTTTGCAGAGGAGCTCCTGTAAGGCTGGCCGGTGAATGTTCTCATTGGCAAAGGACTGGACTGACATGCTGCCATCCAGCAAAGCAGAGCATGCAACAAACTGGAAGGAATGTCGAGCTTCATGCTCTGAGGTAGGGCTGGGTCTGTTCACGTACTTGACCTCTGGGACTTTGAGAATGACTTTCTCAATTTTATCAAGGGGGAGCAAGTTGTCGCTGCTCTCCACGAGCTTCCTCCTGACAGAAGATGCTGCATCAGCCACCCAGTGCGTTCCAAGATGAGCAGGGAAGCGTTTGATGGCCACGTCTTGTTGGTCCAACAGCCAGGGATAGGACTGCAAGGTTGGTAGAGTCTGGGGGCTGTAATCTGTGTAAAAGGCACCTATCCCTGACTCCATGTCCAGTATCTGTTTGTTTCCCTGAAGGCCCTGCAATGCTAAGCAAGCTGCTTCCAGTCCATGCTTGGCAGCATTGCCAACATGGAGGGGCTTCGTTTGGGTTGCTGCGTTAGCCAGTGGGGCACCTGCATAGGAGGCAGCAATAGCCAAGGCATTTTTACATTTCAGCTGGTCAAGAGCTAGCAGTTTAGCACAAGCTGCTGCACTCCCCATCGTACCAACCACAGTTGGTGGGTGAAACCTAGAAAAGAAAATCTCTCCATTACTATATTTCAAAAAGTCACCTGAATTAACTATATACACAAGCTCAAATTTCCTTTTACTGCTGTGGAAGGTGAATTGGACCATAAGGAAACATACATTCACCATTCAACTCTAGTCCTAATTGAAAAAGTTGTCGCTTTTTCCCCAGGAGTGAGTTAAACAGGAACGGTACCACTTGGAATAGATCTTCCCCAGAAAGCAACTGAATCATTAGAACTGCTTATAGTTCAAGGCATACTGAACAGAATAATGGCAAAGGCATCCCAGTTTATAGTGATCTATAAAGTCTCTGTAAATAATTTATTGTAATCTATAAATCATATATATGGGGGGGCACAAGTGTTATTCTGAACCAGTTTCACAAAACTGGTAGAAGGAACACACAGAAACTACCAAGAAGATATCTAGTCTGTCCCACACTTCAAGGCTTTCCCCTAAGCACACCCCGTTTTCTTGGGCTCTGCTCTGAGCCCAGCGCCAGTGACTCCATTCTGCTAAGAGCAAGCCACTGTTTGCAAGCGAGGCATGAGGTGTTAATGAGAGCCTGAGACCTGTGCTGTTAAATGTTGCTGTTTATAATTAATAGGGCGATCATCACCTCCTCCTTATGAACTGATTGATGCTGTCAAAAAGAAATCTATTAGCTAAGCCATAAGGAGTCATATATTTACATTTACGATGAACTTTTCCTAAATTTCCAGACATCAACATAGAAAATATGATTAACTGTGCCACTTGTATTTTAACTGGCATTTAATTAAATATATTAGCACTGAGAAAAAAAACCCAACCTTCCACTCAACTTTCTACTCGAAGCGTTTCTACGTACCTTTTTGGAATATTCCTGGCTTCGCTGGAGAAGCGCAGCAGCCTGCCTTGCACTTCAATTCCCACGTTGAAAGCTAAGAGCAGATCAAGACCTGAGATTTTTTTCTTCTGAGGAAAGGCCTCTGAGAGCGCAATCACAGCGGGTAGCACAGCCCCGGATGGGTGCGTGGCTGGATGCCACGTGTCGTCAAAATCCATTGAGTGGACCTAACAGAAAGAGAAGCCTTCACTTGTCACCAGAAATAAACTCAGTCAAATGAAAATACTGTAACTAGTATAAAAAAGGACTGAAGAACTAGATTTTCCTTAGAAAGCAATACTCCAGAAGTCTTACTTTTAAGTCCTTTACTCCCAATACAGCTTGATGAGAAGTGGCACCACGATACAAATCTTGCCTCGAGGGTGTATAATTCTAATTCAAGCTGCACCAGTCTAAAACCAGTATGACAATGGATCTTCTTTCCTACAACAGGCTTTTGCTGCTCTAATTAGATCAGTGTAACAGCAGTTCTAGACCTACCACGTGAGTGGTGAATTTTCACTTCCCCCAGAACAGTATAGAAACATAATTAAATTACTTCCCCAGTGCTGCAACTGATAATGCCCTTGGGGCTCACACCATTAAAGCTGTAGCAGTAAGGTCCATACTGCTAGCTGAAAGTTGTACCAGAACAACTTAGTCGGGAAGACTTTGAGCATTCCCAGCATGTTATACAGCTGCTGTTCTGGTAGCAAACTGCTCCCAGCAGTCCAGTGTTTGCAAGGTACTGCTTATTAGAAAACCCCCCAAAGTTTTGAGAGCCCCCAAGGACTTGAGAGCATCAAGGACAGCATTTTTAATAACATAATAATGCCTCAAGAGCTGAACTTGCACACCTATTGGCCCATGTCTTACTTCAGAGGAAAGTAGGAAGGTGGTCTGGCTCCCCAGCACTCAGATCTTGCCCTGAAATACTGGGAATGTGCATTTCTGAGAACTGCATTCAAGAACAGACAGAAGAAAATCTAGTCCCTGCCATAAGCTCATAGAATTGACCTGTGACCGAGATGTGAACTCAAATGATCGTATACGTGCTAGCAGCCAGATTTGAATATCACACGGGCTGCTAGCAGCTGAAAGGTACCGGATCTCATTTCCAAAGGTAATTTTCTCTACATTGGAAATGAGGTGTCAAATTGGACCTCTGATCTTGTTGTGACACTAATTTAAATAGGCTTAATATTACCATTTCCTTGGTTGGTCACCGTCTCTAGTTCTGCATAATTGCCAAATTTGTCTACTCCACCTCTTGTGCATCTTTCAATTTCAGTTTCAGCCTCAATCTGAATTTAGACAAATGTCTGGGGACTCAGTTATTGCTTTAATGACAAAGCATGTGTCCAAAATATATAACTGGCTTTTGCAAACTGTGTAACTGAAGATTAAATTGCCTTGTGATATTATGTGTGTATGTATATGTGCATCTGTCTGTACTTGTGTTTTTCTGTAACTATACTTTGCCAGTTGGCATGAAATTTGGATCCCGGTGAAACCAGTGAGAGCTAGAGCACTTCTTTGTAATGTGGCTGCAGCAAGGTTGTAATAAGCTGTAGAATTCTGACCTTTCAAAACAGCCCCAAGTCCCACATTAAAGGTAAGGGACGCTATTGAGTTGGATCAGATATATTATACCTTGAGCTCGGTCTCATTGGAAGAAAGTTGAAACACATTAGGAGAACGGTCTAGGAAAGTTTTGTAGCAGGCTTCAGGCAGAAGAATAGAGTAAACTAAGATTTTAGGAGCGTTCTGTTCTCTCTAGAGCAAGAATGGCCCCAATTAGTGTGATTTAAGAGCAAATAAAAGAGCATCCCTTACAGCCACTCCGTTCACAAAAGCTGCATACAGAGGAGGCAGTCGGAAATCCAAGTGGCCCCAGATGGTACTGGATATATCTGAGCTGTAGATCTGAAACAAATTGACATCAATTAATTCAAAGTCCTAAACCCAAGGATAAATGTGTGCTGTATCTTTGATGTAATTGAGATCAGACCATACCCTCTCGGGACCCAACTTTTTCCTTTCATGAGAAAAATACTGTTTTTTCAGAAAGTATGAAAAGAAACTTGGTTTCCTGTTGGCTTATGTCCCTTTCCACCCAAACAGACCTCAGAGGGCAGACCAACACCATCCACCTGGCCATTCAGTACCTTCACATAACCTCTGGCCATTGAATCCCTTCTCACTGCCCATCGGCAGTTCCTTCAGGACTGCCGTCATCTTGTTGAGGAAAGTCTCCAGTTAAAGATTCTGGTTTCCTACATTTTAGTAAGACCCTGAGTAAATGATAAATGGCCTCCTGGCCATAAATGGCCTCTCTCTTTCCATCCCCAAAAGAATTACATGATGACAAAGTTTCCCCTTATAGCCAAATTTTTCTGTTGCTTTTCTTGAAGCTAAACCTTAAGGTATGCTATGAATGCCAAACACCTTACCTTGCTGTACTGTGTCACTTTGTGGCAGACCTCAGTGCTGGTACCCAGAAGCCCCACTCCAAGAGTATCCAGAATCATTCGCTTGCTTCTCTGAATGACTTGGTCTGTCAGGTGGTTTGCATTCAAACCATGAATCACATTGGCAAAATTTCCTGTAATTGTCTAGGAGGAAAAAAAAAAAAAAAAGTAGATATTTCTCCTCATATATTTTTTTCTTTCTTTTTATTTTTTTTTTCTTTCAGTTTTGGGGTACTGCTTAGTGTGATGGCCATTTCTGTTGCCCTGCCCCTGCTTACATGAATTGCATCGGCAAAACTAAGGTTTGAATTCTTCCTCTTTTTATTCCCACAGCGTTATTTACATTTTATTTATACTTTCATCAGTGTCCTTGTCTGTTCTGTATTTCTGCTGCTTCCTCCCTGTCTTGAGTCCTTGAGGGTAAGCACTGCAGAGGATGTAACTTTGCAAGATCTATATCTATATCTATATCTCATCTATATCTATATACGCACACATATATAAAACAAACAGAAGCAAAAAAAAAAATCTTACTTTCCATAGCACCTTCTTATTGCTATTGAAATCAGTGGGAAAGTGGCATTTCCACTCAGTGAAGCCAGAACCACACAAGGAAGCAAGGTTTAATCTCCACGAGTAGCAGAATTACTATCCCAAATCTTGCTGAGCTTGGAGCTCAGTGGGAAATAGGACTTGGCAGCCCCACCTTGTATCCATTGCTCCTAGCTCCCAGCTCCTGTTGAATTCATGCTCAGCTGGACTCCCAGCTTTTCTTCAAGACAAGATCTCACCTCTTTGAAAAGCAGTGGCCCCTTGTTCCTGGCTCCTGCTGATCAGGGAATTATATTTCTAATTTTTTTTTTTCTTTCCTATTGAGCATTGACCCTTTATGCAAATTCAGCCTGCTTCTTGGCTGGAGCTGTTAGCTGCTGTTAATATTGCTATTAGAAACTAATCTAGAACTTCCCTTCTCTGACCATTAGAAACTTCCCTCTGTAGAGGTCTATATTATTTACAACCAGTCTATACACAGGCTTGCTATTTTTATACTGGCATTACTGAATATAGCTCTTCTCTCTCTTTGGAAATGGTCTCCTTCCATTTCCCCTCATCCTTCCTCTTGCTCTACTCTACTGCATGCATCCGCACAGAATGATGATATTTCCTTTTGGCCTTCATTTTGGTAAGTTAAACAAACCAAACTGTGCTGCTCTCTCCTTTATAATACAGACTCATCCTTACTACGCTAGTAGCTTTTAATTGCATTGTTCACATTGGATTTCTCTTTTCTGGCAATGGTGACCAGAATTGCACCCATTATTTCAGGCAAGTTCTCACTCAGCTTTGTATTAAAGCAGTAAGACTCTCTTGAGGAACACAAGTCATTTCAAGCAGGTGAATCACATATCCCACGGTGTGATGTACACCTACTGAGACATACAGAGTGAGGATACAAAAGCTTAAGCAGAAAAGTGCATTTTACACTGCAAAGAAGCAAGACAGTACCTTTGCCCACATCTTGGAGGGATGGTGCGTGGTCCCAGAGAGATGCAGCAAACGAGTGGCAGCCAGCAAGCAGGAAAAATCACTCTCTCACTATTTATATACTTATGTCTGGGGTGGGGGAAGAAATATTAGGCCTTTTTTGTTGCTCATCTTGTCCTGCCCATTTCCTCCTCTGTCTGGAAATGTTCCTTTTTCTTCACTTTCAACTTTCCTCTGACTAACTGTACTGTAAACTGTTGGGACACGTGTGATAGGACTTTTCCAGTCACATTCACGTAGTGTAAATTGATATATGTGATATTTTATTACCAGATAGACACTGATATATTAATTCCAGGGTCTTTTGTTTGGTAGCACGGAGAGAAGAGCTCATCAGGTGTGTCAGGATGACCTTGAGGAACCACAGTAGTCCATGGATAACTCTACTGGTTGGGAGAGCAATTGGCCCAGCACTAGGCTATAGGATGGCAAAGGCTGTTTTAACTTAAACAACCTGTTGTTGGTTTGTTTTGGTTTTTTCTTCTTTCACTGTTTGTCTCCTCTATACACAGGAAATGTGTGCCATAAGAATTTCAGATCCTAAGTTGGATTAAGGCAGCTCTTGGCATTTAATAGTGTTTTAACAGTGTGAATCGCTATGTGAGGCCATCATTTCCACTAGCAGGTTTTCTGCATCCTCAGGCAAGGATGTCTTCTCTGAGGGAAGCACTTCTCCCACCACCAATTTATGGATTTCGCTTCTGTGGGAATCCCAGACTACTAAAAGATAGTGAGTGAGAAATCCCTGCCCACCCCATCTGGAAGGGAGTTGATCCCAGAGGAGCATGAGTTGAGGCCACTGTATAATTCTGAAGTGAAAAAGTAATGTATGTCTGAAGTTTGTGAACCTCCTGGATTAGGGAACAAAGTATCAAGTCTTTTCAGAATTGTGGTTTTGCACTTCCATGCTTAAGCGCATGGAAGCGCTCCTAAAGTTTACTTTAGGAGCCTCAGCCCTGTTTCCCATTTTCCTCCTCCTCCAGTGAGACTGAAGTGAAATTTTAACATCCTCTTGACCCCTCTATGCTACTGGATGGCACGGAGACACGACAGCCAGTTAAGGGGAATTTCCTCACATAAGAAGCAATGTGGGACCATTTTCTTTTCCCCTGGCAACTCGGATGGAGGGAACAGTAAATACAGCCAAACAGCTGAAAAGTATGAGAAAACTATGCAGTAATGTATCTCCTGATTGCTCTAAGTTATTGCTGTAATGACTGCTCTAATACAGGTGGCATTATACTGGAAAGTTCACAATCAAAATGATGCAAAAAATGGCTCATAACCTTTTTTATCTCCAGAAGGCATAGTGCAGTGTCAGCCTGCAGGACTGCATCCTCAGCCTGCATCATGCCTCAAAACAAGGCCTATATAACAACTTACAGCTTACGATGCCTTATTGCTCCCCGACACTTGGAAACACCTACTACAGGAAAGAAGTGCAGAGGTTCAGCTGCCTTTAATCCCAGGTTGAGAGTCCAAAGTGAATTCATATGGGAGCCAGAACTTGTGATGTGTGGTCACACACTGCTGTAGCTGATCTCAGATATGCAGTCATTTCCTTCTCTGACCTTCATTGCAGGATGGAGTGTCCCATGCATTGCAATAGTAACATCAGTACTATTTAAGGACTGAACAGAGATACGAGAAAGTGACTTTTTTAAAAAAGAAACTGTAAGTGAAACTGTAAGTGCATAAAATTAAATTGCTTGGGAGATTTCCAAATGTGGTCTGCAGACTTCAGTCTCAGATGTGTGCTACAGATTGGGAGGGAAAGGAGAGCAACATGATTATCACTGCAGGGGAAAGAGGCGTCTGCACAAAGTCCTGTACCTCCACAGGTGAATTCACACGGCTCGAAACAGAAGGACTTTGAAAATCACTGCCTGAGGGTTTGGCACAGGCTGTCCACCCTGACAAAGGGAATCTGCTGCTTCCCTCTTCTTTGCCACAGTATGTGCGGTTCAGCAATTTGGGCAGACAACTTGTTAACTAGCGAACAGGATGGAAAGACAAAACACGTTCATCCCAATGCCATTTGCAACATCGTGCACAGCTACAGTAATGAGCTCTGTTGATTACAGAACAAGGCTTTAGAAAACCAGTGCCCCACAGAGTCTATTTTCTCCTGCTGACAACACATTTTTAAGCTGCTTTTTTCTTTCTTTTGCCTCCAGTTTTTTTAGGCTAAACTCTGCCCACACCTGCAAGCTGTATGTTTGCAACTGAAAGCAGTTTTGGCCTTAGCCTTATGCTCCTTTTGTTTTAAAGAAATATAAGAAATTATGACAAAATGCAGAGCCCAGGCTTCCTTTTCTCTAAGCCGGCTTTTAAGATCTAACTTTGTTCATGGGCTGTGCTAAAATGAGAAAATGGGAGGCAGGTGCCAACGTGCTCTATTTACAGAGCCTTTGCTAAGGGTCTGAAAATGCCTTACAAGTGCAGGACCTGCTCCTTTTCCCTCTACTGGGACATTTTAAGTACAGTAAAGAGGTGAGAATCCTAGGGAGTGGTCTGCAATGGGTGGCTTGATTTAAATCTTGTTAACAGCACTACAGCTGTAAATCCTGGGATCCCGTAATTCTGTACCACTACAGTTATAGTCTCTTGTGCCTCTTTTCCCCCAAGCCTACCTTCCCGTGTTCACCCCAACAGTGGCTATTGACCCAGCTGGCCTGTCAAGGCAGCAATAATACACAGCAAAAGCAATGGGCAATGATTGCCCCACTAAACATACAATTCTGGAAATTTCTAGTCTATAGCATAGCACTTACTTGCACAACTAGTGACAACTGCAGTGCAATCTCTGAGAAGTTACAACACCCTTGTTTCCTTTTTTCAAACTCCTCACAGCAAATTTTGGAAGTGCCAGGCCATATTATGGTAAAAGTTGCTACGAGACAATGCACCAGGTCTACAATACACTGTAATTCTTTCCTTCATTAATTAGCGGTGCTATTCCTAAAGGCAAGTCCTTGCAGTTTATTTTAAACTTGTAATGTAAACACCAAATGGATTACATGAGCTGCAAGATCACAGAATCATAGAATCATAGAATAGTTTGGGTTGGAAGGGACCTTTAAAGGTCATCTAGTCCAACCCCTCTCCAAGGAGCAGGGGCATCTCCAGCCAGATCAGGTTGCTCAGAGCCCCGTCCAACCTAGCCTGAAATGTTTCCAGGGATGGGGCATCCACCACCTCTCTGGGCAACCTGTTCCAGTGTTTCACCACTCTTATCATAAAAAAAAAAATTCCTGACATCTAGTCTGAATCTACCTCCTTCTATTTTAAAACCATTACCCCTCGTCCTATCACAACAGGCCCTGCTGAAGAGTTTCTCCCTGTCTTTCCTGTAGGCCTCCTTTAGGTACTGGAAGACTGCTATCAGGTCTCCCCGGAGCCTCCTCTTCTCCAGGCTGAACAGCCCCAACTCTCTCAGTCTGTCCTCATAGGAGAAGTGCTCCAGCCCTCTTATCATCTTTGTGGCACTCCTCTTCACTCGCTCCAACAGGTCCATGTCCTTATTTTGAGGGCTCCAGAGCTGGACGCAGTACTGCAGGTGAGATCCCACAAGAGCAGAGCAGAGGGGGGAGAATCACCTCCCTCAACCTGCTGGCCATGCTTCTTTTGATGCAGGCCAGGATGCGGTTGGCTTTCCGGGCTACAAGCGCACATTGCCAGCTCATGTTGAGCTTCTCATCCACCAGCACACCCAAGTCCCTCTCCTCAGGGCTGCTCTCGATCCATTCTCTGACCAGCCTGTATTTGTTCTTGGGATTGGCCTGACCTATGTGCAGGACCTTGCACTTGGCCTTGTTGAACTTCATGAGGTTTGCACGGGCCCATGTCTCTAGCCTGTCAAAGTCCCTCTGAGTGGCATCTCTTCCCTCCAGCATGTTGACCACACCACAGAGCTTGGTGTCGTCAGCAAACTTGCTGAGGGTGCACTTTATCCCACTGTCCATGTTGCTGACAAAGATGTTAAACAGGGCTGGTCTCGGTACCGACCCCTGAGGACAGAGGTACCAGACATAACTCGGATAATTACGTAAGATTTCATTCAAGACAGGTTGATCATTTCAGTATAGGCATAATGTGAACAGGACTCAAGCTGCACCACTAGTAGCAAAAGCATGCTTGAAATCAAAGAGTGTGTCACTGAATGATTAGGCAAGCCCCTTTGACACTGTTTATGGAATAGTGTGAAGGGGCCTGAACTATAACAACATGAGAAGGCATTGCAGGTCCATGAAATTCCCATTGACCCAGTGTAAATTTTAGATCTCACTCATACTAAAGCCTTTACCTGTAATACTAGTGCCAGCATTCAGATCCCGACAATATGAGGGGCTAAACTGTACTCAGCTGCCTTGGGTATGTAGCAAGGCAGCTCAGGAGAAGGAGTTGTAAGGGAAGGTGACGCAGCCAGCCTCGGTCCCCTGTGAACCACCTCTGTACTCTGGGGTACAACCACTTCTCCCTGAGATGCCTTGCAGCCATGTTCCCAAAGCATTTCTTTGTCCCATGGTAGATTCCCACCCTATTTTGTAAAGAAATTAGGTTACCTGGGCTAGTAGCAGGCAGCTGTAGGGTTTCTATATGGCATGACGTCCAGTCTGAATAATAGCAGTGGGTGTAAGAGATCACGTAGGTTTTCTGTACATGCATAGACTTTGCCATAGCTTCTCCTTGTTGACGGTTTTGGCAGCCTGGGGCAGCCTGTAGCACGCATTTCTCTCTCAGTCAAAGAGTGGTCATGATATTTATATGAAGTGGCCAAAATGCAGCCAGATGCCAATACAGGACTTGTGCCATTTGGGGAAATCATAAAACTTGACTAGCATAAATTCAGAGTTTGATCAGTGGAAACCAAATTAGCATAAGTGCATGTGAGGGATGTGGCAATTTTAATTAAATTACCAGCAGAACTCCAATGGTGCAAACGAGGCATTAGTCACCATGCTGGGCTGCTGCATCATACATGGAAAGGCACCCAGCGAAGGGACCCTCCTGATCATTTCAGAGCGAGCCCAGGTGTCAGGCCCTAACAGGTCCCAGCAAGCCTGTGGTGGCAATCCAGTGGGGACATGTGGATATCAAAATCTAGTATACAAAAAGCCAAAATACAAAATTAAGGGGTAAAAGAGCCTCTCTGCATCTAAACTATTACTTGAGAATTTTGAACTCCTAGGAAATTATCCCAGATACCATTACAAATTTCTATCTGCACTGGGAAGGGCTAAAACAACACCTAAAGCATATACAGGAAAACCAGAATGAATAATAAAACATTCTCCTTCAAACAGAAACAGGCTTTGGGTGAAAAATTCACCTCATTTTGTGAGAGTCCATTTACCTGTCAGCAGCTGCAGAAGCACTTCAGACAGGTACTAGAAGATGCTGTGTGAGTTGGCGGAGTTATTCCTCCAGCAAATGCCTCGAAGTACTCATGCATTGCTTATTCTGCAAGCTTGTGCTATGTTTTTGTTTTTGTTTTTGTTTTTTTTTCTTCTCTTAATTGCTGGACTGCAACATCTGCTCAGACAACGTGTGCTCATTGAGGACCCCAACGCAGCTTGGGTATCCCATGGGCTACACGTGAGTCACTGCCCTTTAGCATCCTGTGGTCTCTTTTGGGGCACTCCAGTAAGTAAAGCAAGCTTCTTTCTCCTCATCTGTGGTTGCACATAGCTAGATCATGCATTTTTCCACCCTTGATCTTTTTCAAAAGTGCTGACAAATATTGCAAACCAGCCTAAAATTACACTTTACATGCGGTAGTCTGATTTATGGTGTAATTATAAAAACATGCATGGTAGTTATTAGTTGTGAGATTGAGTATTACACGTTTCAGACTGTAAAACATACTGGGCAATTTCTAGCTGTGATTGTATATTCATCTTTAAAGAGAAAATGGGCTTAATTACACCAACATTTAAAAAAGGGAGAAATAACGGAAAAATGGAAGAAAGGTTAAATTTAAAGACAAGAGCTGTAAATGCATAAAACATTTACATTATCACACTTTTCTAATTGAACATCTAAGCAGAAGCTTAGATTTGATTTAAATTCATCCTTTTTTACATAAGTAGCATGTGAAGAATTTCGGGGTTTAGAATTTATAATGGCACTATTTTTTCCCTAACATTACTCATCTTCAGCATAGTAGATTAAGACAGATGCAGGAAGCATTACAAATCAAGGAAAATAACTACTTTCACAAAATAAATTATTCTGTAACCTTTGATTATCCCTGTTGATTCCTCAGTGCTAGCAGAGTTTAAAACTATTCACATAAAAATGGTACCTACAGTCAGATGTAGTGGAACTCAGTATTTTATTTACCTTTCCCCCTCCCTGAAATAGTTGAAGATGTCCCTCCTTATGTGGCCTTGGATGTTGAAGGAGCAGTAGAGTTAGCTGTGAGGGAAAGAATATGTTGCCTGAGTCATTGCATTTTTTATTTCAAAAACATTACTCCAGGTCATATTCAGGGAGAATGTATGATATTAGTGGTACCACCAATGCATACAGCTTATCCTACTGACTTTGGTAACAGTTCTGCATGGCACAATGCCAGCACTATGACTTTGGTTTTAATATAATAAGCAAATAAACCAATCTTATTCCTCCTTTCCAAAATTAGAAGATTTCCCCATTCCTGCAATCTGGCTACTTCCATTCTTTATAAAATTGGGTAGTTCTGAAGTCTATATTGAAGTCTATGTTTTCCTTTGGGATATTTTTTCCTTTTTTATTTGCTTAATTTTGTATGGTATTTTATTAAACTTTCATAGAATCATAGAATAATAGAGTCATTTAGGTTGGAAAAGACCTCCAAGATCATCAAGTCAAACCATAAACTTAACACTGCCACATCCACCACTAAACCATGTCCCTAAGTGCCACATCTGTACATCTTTTAAATACCTCCAGGGATGGTGACTCCACCACTTCCTTGGGTAGCCTGTTCCAGTGCCTGACCACTCTTTCAGTAAAGAAGCGTTTCCTAATATCCAACCTAAACCTCCTCTCCTGCAACTTGAGGCCATTTCCTCTTGTCCTATCACTAGTCACTCGGGAGAAGAGACCAACACCCGCCTCTCTACAACCTCCTTTCAGGTAGTTGTAGAGAGCTATAAGGTCTCCCCTCAGCCTCCTCTTCTCCAGACTACACAAGCCCAGTTCCCTCAGCTGCTCCTCATAAGACTTGTGCTCCAGACCCATCACTAGCTTTGTTGCCCTTCTCTGGACGCACTCCAGAAACTCAACATCCTTCTTGTACTGAGGGGCCCAAAACTGAACCTCACCAATGTGCGGCCTCACCAGTGCGGCCTCACCAATGCTGAGTACAGGGGCACAATCACTTCCCTACTCCTGCGGGCCGCACTGTTCCTGATACAAGCCAGGATGCCGTTGGCCTTCTTGGCCACCTGAGCACACTGCTGGCTCATGTTCAGCCAGCTGTCTGCCAGCACTCCCAGGTCCCTTTCCGCTGCACAGCTTTCCAGTCACTCTTCCCCAAGCCTGTAGAGTTGCATGGGGTTGTTGTGACCCAAGTGCAGGACCTGGGACTTGGCCTTGTTGAATCTCATACAGTTGGCCTCGGCCCATCAATCCAGTCTGTCCTTTGTAGGGGGAGAAGTCAGAAGAGAGAGGAGCTGTATTTTTTTTTCCCCAACTAATCGACTGAGTTGCACATGAAGGAATATTAAAACGTTGTGGCACATCCTAAAATGCCAGCACAATTGCAGTGGGGTGTGAGCCTTACCATTCAACAAGCAATACAAAGGGTAGGCACAATGCAGTGCTGCTTCACTGCATAAGAAAAGCAGGCAGCTGCCTTGGGCAGCAACTTTTAGGAGGCAGTTTGCTGCCTATGTTGCCTACAATGCAAAAATAAAGCTGAGCATTTTTTTTTTGTCTGATCCACCCATCACTGCTTTGTCCTTCTGCGTTCCTCTACAGCTGCCCTTGGGAAGGGCTGCTAAAGAGGAACAGGGTGGATGATGCTGAGAACTTGTTTTTCCCCACAGCATCCTTCTCTCTCACCCCACTATGACTTGGCAACAAGGGCTCTCCACCTTCCAAGCACAGCTCAGCTCTGCACTTTCCCTTTTCCTCCTGTGCTAACAAGGCCCAGGCATAGTTCCCATGCTCTTCTGCTCCCTGCAAATTTGGGAAGCCTATCCAGTTGAAACCAATTAGAGAAGGTGGATGGTTCCTCGAGAAAGGTGAAGGAGGAGAGGAAAGAGAAGACGTGGCTGTATGGGAATAAAACATGACCCGTCTATTAAGGATGCTGGAAGAGTAAATTTTTGGGTGGTGGGGAAAGGAAAGATGGGGAAGAAAGGAAAAGAGAAAGGGGAAGGAAGGAAAAGGGGAAGGGGAAGAAAGAGACCCCAAGTCCTTATATGTTTCCACCTTCTAAGCTCCTCTGATCCCTCCCAAATCTCCTCTTCCTAGCTCCCAGAAACATGCTTTACAGCAACACTGAATTTTCCTTCTGCTGAGAAGCTGAATAAATCCCTGCTACCTGGGAAAGGACAGCTAGTGCTAACTCCTCGTGCCTCCCTCGGCAGCAGTGAGCTGAGACAGGAGAGGCCCCTCTGCTTAAATAACCAACCTCCGTGAAATAAAGGGCAACTGCTCCAATTTTTCAATATTTTCTGGTACACTGGGGCAATGTATGCAGAATTGTTTGACCGAGGGGTAACCAGTTGGCCTGGAGAGCCTCTGCATCTGAGCTGAAACCGGTACCAAGTTCAACCCCTCAGAGCCTGACCATAGGTTTCTGCACTATGAGAGCCACACGAGAGTGTTTAAGGGAAGGACAGGAAAGCCTGGCAATCCTTATCTTCAGATCAGGCATTTCTGAATGTTTCTGAACAAGCTGGCTCATCCCAGACAGGATCTGGTCACATAGGATAGAGAAACTCACAGGCTACCACAGTCTGTGCTGGGATACGAGTTCAGCTAAAAATACAATGATGGAGTCATTATTGGTGCATCCTTCTCTACAGTGCAGATTTCATCCACAGCAGACACCCTAGCACAGTCTTCAGCCTCGCAATTTTTAGTAAGTGATGGGATTTAAAAGACCACATATATTCAGGACTTTTATTGCTTTGACTTTTGCAATTTCTCTATCTTCAGGCTTCACATTTTCTGCATTTTTTGAGTGATAAGAGCGAGAAATTATTATAATAAAGACTTAAATTCTCAGTTGACTACATGACTTCAGGTGGTGATGGCTTTAAAAGAAAAACCCAAATACTTCAAGACTCTAGATCAAGTGTTGAGAGAACTATATGAATATGAATCAGAAGTGAATCCATACTGGGAAACACAAATTATTTATAAATACCTAAAAGACAGTATACAACAAATCTTAACCTTTTTTTTTCTATAGATATATGAAAAAGATACAGAAAAACTGGAGGGGATTCAGAGGAGCATAGGAATGATAAAGGAATGTTTCACACTTGTGAAAGAGGTGCAAGGAGGTTCATTTAGCCTTGAAAAGAGAAGTTGTGCTGTTTCACATTGCAGCTAAGCCAGTCCAACCACTGGCACTTGTCTGATGCCTTCCCCAGGCCTTGATTCAATGAAGTAAGTCAGCAGAAAACTCATTTTACAGAAGAACTGAAAGCTTCTCCACTTTATCCTCTGAACTGGTTCATCACAATCACATGAGGGCTGGCTTAATGGGGAAAAAAGTAGGGTGGTTAATTTTGGCAGCCACTAACTTTTAGACTGGCTTAGCTTTAATGTGAAAGTGCACCATACACAAATACCTGATACAGAAATACAACTTGTATATTTTAGGAAGAAAAGGATATTGAGCAACTTTGCTATATCCACTGAGAAATAAGACAAAAATAATTCTGCTAAGTATTTATCAAGAATTCATGTTTTATGTGAAAAAATCCCTTTTATAACAGGAAGAGTACGGGATACTGAAACATTAAAATACCCTACGTAAGAATGTTGTGGAATTTCCTCCGCCGGAATAATTACCAGTGTATTATGCTTATGTATGCCAAAATTTCTTATCCTGCCTCAGTGCAGAGGTGGATTGGAGGATGATCTCTTCAGTCCCTTTTTCTGACTTCACTATTTACCAAGTTCACCCATCCCACTTCATTTAGCTCTAATCAAACTCGATACTACTTGGAAAAATGGCTTTAACAAGAACAGAGTCAAAATCTAATCCTGTTGTTTGACTAGTATTTTGTTGATGACCAGAAAAGAAAGAACACCATCCACAGACACACTATTAGCTACACTGCTCATGATCTGCTTTGTATTCTGGAAAACTTCCTGGATTGACACAACTGGTCTCTAAATACACCAAGAAAATAAGCCCATGAGAATAAGTCATGCTTCAGAGGTGATTCCCAGGCTTATGGTTCAGACCACAAACGGGATTGCAACACTTGCAAGTAGTTGCTCAAGCATGATGGAAATCCACTTGCAAATACTGGAAGTGGGGTCACCAACTGGGAAATGTGCACACTGAGCTACACAATTTCATTCATAGATCAGAAGAAAAGTATGTCAAACAGCGAATTTTTGTTGAAACATAAATGATGGCCATGTTCAAACTGCAGAAGTGTCAAACGGGAGTTAAAATGAAGCAGAGATGTGTTGTGTTCAAGATTGGGTGGGTTTTTTTTAAAAACTTTTCTAGAATTTACAAGCTGCAGAATCAATGGATCAGATTTGGAAAATATTGAAATGTACTTAACTTTCTGTCTCCCCATAGTCAATAAATGCCATTATTAATGAGGTTCTCTAGACAAGTGTTTTGTACAAAACTCTCCACTTCCTTAATAGAAAGAATAGAACGAAAAAGATACAGGCATTTATTAAGAAAATATGCCAATTACTTGAATTAATATATCTTTATTAGCTAAAGAACTAGACAAAACAGTTCAAATGCAGCAAGACTGTGGACTCATCTAGACTTTACAGGTGAGGGATCAAGCTAAGAAGCATACTTTGTGGAGTACCTTTCAAGTCTTTGGCAGTCCTGTCAAATGGAGAGGATCAATAATAGTTTAGGAAGAGTGCATAAGCCCTTCAAAGAAACCTGAGCCCAGAACTTGCTGTGTAATCATGCCCACCCTGCCCATGCTGCGCAGCCTCATGTGGGAACCACCACTGTGGGACATAAAGCTGCCATCCAGCGTTCGAGGAGCAGGCAGCTTTCTTCTTTGACAAGCCCTGCTACCTTTGAAGCTCAGATCTACTTGTTCTCACGGGACTGATTAAAGAAGGAGAGGAAACTTCAAAAGACTTTGCTGCCTCTGTGAACTAAGTAGTCAGAAGGCTGCACTGACAACCTCTTGCAATATGTACCATAGTTTATTTTTTAACTTGTTCCTCTTTAGCATTAGCATCTTCTTTCTGTTTGTATGTGAGAATGCTGAAGTTCACAGATACGTCATAGAACAATCAGTTCCTTTGCCTTAGATGGGACTCTCCCATATTTCTTCCCGCTGGGCTTTGTTTATTTTTTGCTTTGAAGTTTTGTTGTCAGTCACACATTTTTAAAGCCATTGTGATTCTGATTCAGCAGTGTGATATACAGTTGTGATTGCCTGACTGACAAGAGGAGTATTTTTATCATAGAGATCACTCAATGGGAAGGGCAGTAATACCCGATACATGGAATAGGAAAGAACAAAATGCTAACAAAATCCTGAAAAGGGGTCTGCAGTTCCTCCAGGACTCTCATTTCACTCACTTAATGCTGATTTGTGCTGATGCTGTCTGTTACTCCGTTGCCAGACGCAGTCCATCTACTTTATGAGTCCAAAGCAGGATGATGCACAAGTCATCTCCCTTCTCTCAGTCCTGGCACTGACCCTTGGTCAAGATCCTCTGCTCATTTTGTTCTCCTGCTTTCATGTGCCCTCATGGAAGGAATGACTTCCTCAGCTGATTCACCAAAATACTACTTCTCATCCAAACCCCTTCCAAAAAACACATTTCATAAGGCATTGTTGCTTACATGAATAGATTTTTAAATTAATCTCAGAGGGAAATTCCAAGTGTCTCCAGTTTGACAGGTATGTCTTTTCAGGTTGTAATGTGAAAAGGCCAGGGATTTTTCTTTATTTTGGTGACACTGCATCAAATATATTGCCCATGAGGTAACTCAGATGTCCCATTTGAGGAGCCCAAATTAAAGATAAAGCCAGATATATATTTATATAATAAATAAGCTGACAGAAATGCTTTGATGATTATGCAGGCATCTAATTTGAGGATGTCTTGAAACTGTTGACCTCAGTGATTCAAATCTCATCCTTTCAAAGAAAAATATTTTACTTAACTTACTCTCTCAGTTTATAGTTGTGCCTTTTATCTTACCTCCCTTGAACTCCAGAGGCCTAATTCATCCTTTGTGTAAGTCCTCTTGGGATAACAGAGGCCACACAGCTGACATTTCTTGCTTTCACTGGTTCTGCTTTTGTCTTGGTCATTCAAAATACAGGCAAAAAGGAGAAGAAAAAAACCCTAAATGTCTCTTGATGTACCTCATCACACTCATGATGGCCTGGTCTTGTGGCTTACTCCCACTATGTGTTTGCAACAAGCCATTCCTTTCCCCAAAGCTCTCCAACAAGCTAAGGCAGCTGCTGTCACTCTGTCGCTGCTCTTCTCCTCCGCCAGTCCTGCCCTCACAGCTTGCAGGTAGTAGATGTCCTATTTGGCACACATGTACTGATAAACAGAAGAGCATGAGGGTGTGAGCTCTGGTTTTGGACCCCTGATTATCTACATTGCTTAATCTTGAATCCCATGTTTTGGCTCTTTATTGGACCACTTCACTTAGGGCTATCTGCAAGACAACCTGCTCCTGAGCCATTAGCGGAGTGGACATGAGCCAGTGAGTCTCATTTGACCTCAGAGCCATGGACTGCAAACAGAGTTGGCAGACCTGGAGAAGACAAAAGCATGGCCAGGCATCCTGTCTACTGCCTTCCTTATGGAATTCCAGTTATGTAGTGTAGCACCAGCCTTATTGCATCTGTAGTATTTGCCCCTGTAGATGACACTACTACTGTATTTACTGCTGAGAAAAGAGCGGAAATAAAAGCGACTGCTAATTAATCACATGATTCTGGAACAATTTTTTACTCGCACAATAGTGCTACCATTTTTTTTTATGCTCTAGGAATAGATGGCAACTGCGTCTGCCAGTGAAGGCTGCTGACAGCATCAGTGAAGACATACAGTTTGTTCACTTTTAGGTAGATAAATCTTGGGTTAAAAATAAAAGTAATGAAAAGTCACTTGTACTCCTTGCTATATACCAACACACCTATATTCCTGTCTACATACACTGGAGGAAATGCTACATGCATGACTCAGAGGATGAGTCTCTACTGTTCAGAGACTGGAGGGTAAGTTCACACCACCCTGATGAGATTAGCTGGCATGGTCCCTAAGCAGAAGCACCTCTGTTTGAAGGAACCTGAACTATTAAACGCGATTCACGAGATAGCTTCTTCGAGCTGTGTTACTGCAGTGCCTTAAAAAGGGAGAGCAGAGGCAGTGCTGTCTCCTGCCGCTCCCAGGGACGTGGTTCGCACTCTCACCAGGGGAACCAAAGCTTGGGTGGTAAAAGTTGGTACGTACTGTAAAAATACATTTACTGTATAAGTTAAAAAATAATTTAAAAATTAACAGCTAAAAAAATTATTTACCATAAAATTAAATACCAACTTTGCCCTCTGCAAAGCATCAGGGAATAAAGTAAGCTACCATTATGTATGGTCCTGTCACAGTTTCAAAAGAAAACAAGCCATCTTCCCGCCCCTGTTTTGCAGCTTAGTCACATACTTTGGTGCTGTTATCTTTGACTGGTCCAGTGTAAAGAGATTTGTTAGGAATTTACTGAAACTGTAGGCAATTAGCATCTCACCAGACTAAGGCTTTATATTAACAATGCTGTCCTTGAAGAAAGGCATGATAGACAATAGACAAGAGTGATAATAGAAAGAATAACATACAAGAAAACGAAGTTCAAAATCATATTAAGATGCATGAGCCAAAAGTGATAGTTCATGTATTTACATTTTCTCTGCATCACCTGTCCTATACATCTGTTTATTAGCCTGAGTCTTAGGAGTTTTGTCCTTGATATACACTACCAGAAACACGCCTAAAGAGTTACTGATTTAAGGTCATAATAGAAACTATCACAATATTTGTAGTGCTGAAGTGGTACATTATTGGTGCAAGCTAATAGCCACTACTATTGCTGTAAAGCTTCGTGGAAATGGGACACAAATGTTTGTGATTAGCAAGAGACATGGTTCATCCAGATTAATTCAGTCACAACAGACGTGACTTGTGAAGGGTAGTTCTGAGGTCACTATAAAGTCAGTGCTAAAGAAAATATACTGGGGTTTTAAGAGCCTGTGACTCTGGAGATTTTGATGACGCTTTATTAAATAATTTGATTAGAATTTGTGATTTAACTACTGAGGTGCAAAGGTTGCCAGAAACTGCCAAAGGGGTTGTGATTTTTTTATTACAACAATGCATATGTAAATTCTGAAGGAAAGTCACTGCACTGTTTGGGAAATTAAATTTCCTGTCTCCCCTAGGAAATGCTTAGATGAAATAGAGAAGTACATATGGAAAGGCATGCATACAGTGCGTTCAGTCACGCACGCTGGGTGAAATCCTGGCTCAAACTGCAGGGAACTTTGCCAGTGAGTTGAGAGCGGCCAAAATTTTAACTTCTGTATTTACATTTGCATCTGGATTTCACCAGGAAAGATTTGCTTTCTGGCTTTTGGAACATCCCTTCTTCGTGCTAGACTCTAAAGAAAACTGCTTTTCACATTAAAACCAGCACTTGGTACACAGTGTGGCATTACAGCCTGCTCGTACTTTGTCTTCTGGTGCTTTGAATCAGGATCATCCTTGCTTATCAAGTCAAGCTGCCTACTGCTTCGCTACCCGAGGTATATTAACGCTGCTTTGTAAGCCTGTTCTTTTGTCCCTATTAGAGTCCTTGCTCATAAATCATTCAAATCCCTGAACCTGAGCCCTGCTCTACTACGGCCTTTAGTCATTTTTATTTATGCCTGGAAACTCTTTGGGATGTCAGAAAGAAAGCCAACTGAGACAAATGCGTGCCAATATTTCTTTCCTCCTCCGGTGCAAATTCTAGCACTTCGGGTTTGAACAAGAGTGGAGCAAAGGAATATTTCCACAGCCAGACATGAGTCTCAGTTGTGAGAAAGGGACCAACAGCATTGCCTCCCAGATAGCCAGGTGCTTGGCATTTCCCAGCTGAGGCATGTTTAGTTGGGTCCTCATTTGGATACATCAGCCAAGGAGATTTACCCAGCCAGAGCACTGTGAACTTACTCAGAGTCCTTTCTAAACAAAATTACTACGAATCTTAGCACAGAGATGGGGTTGTAGGGGTTGTTCAGCCTTGAGAAGAGAAGGCTGCAGGGAGACCTAATTGTGGCCTTTCAATATCTAAAGGGGGCCTGCAAGAAAGATGGGGAGAAACTTTTTAGCAGGGCCTGTTGTGGTAGGACAAGGGGTCATGGTTTTAAACTAAAAGAGGGTAGATTTAGACTAGAGATAAGGAGAACATTTTTTACAATGAGAGTGGTAGAACACTGGCACAGGTTGCCCAGAGAAGTGGTGGATGCCCCATCCCTGGAAACATTCAAGGCCAGGTGGGATGTGGTTCTGAGCAACCTGATCTGGTTGAAGATGTTCCTGCTTCTTGCAGGGGTGTTGGACTAGAAGACCTTTAAAGGTCCCTTCCAACCCAAACCATTCTATGATTCTATGAAATTATGACATTGAAAGTGATACTCTCAGACTAGTTGAAACACATGACACACAACAAAAAATAATTTAAAAAAATAAATCAAGAAATCACCTGAATATAACTTGGAGTAGTAAACTACTATGAAGTTCAAACTTAATAAGGATGGTAAGTAAAAGCTAAGAAAAAATTTTATGGGGTAAATTAGTATATATTTTCTTATTCATGCAGTGTTAGCAGACAAAACATTTCCAGACTTTGTGTGCATTTACCAGTATATTGTCTGCTACTCTGATACAGTAGCTTGAAAGAGCACAAGACTACCTGCTGTCTAACTAGCTCAGGTGATAGATGTTTGTGATTTCAGGGTAGGGATTAATGAATTAAATTAGCTATGCTTCCCTGTGCAGCAATTTGCGAGAAGCATGGATGGATTTATGATTTGCATAATAACAAGGGCTGACATACTCAAAGATAAGGAAAACAGAACAGAATATTTCAGTCGGAAGGGACCTAAAACAATCATCTAGACCAAGATTTAGCCAAACAGCTCCAATTAATGTAAGTGGGAATTGTGTGGCTAAGACCACTAATTAGTTTTGTGTCTTCAATCAGGAATCTTTACAGTGTTATAAGTTTTCTTACAGAACCTAGTATTTGTGCTGCAGGTAAGCTGAATATCATACAGAAGAGGAATTGTTTAAATCCTACACGCACACTCAAAATAAGATGCTGGCCCGGTGAATGGAACAAACCAGGTGTTAGCTCGAGCTGGAGTGATCTGTAAGGTTTAAATGCTCAATAAGCTTACTGACAAGACCCAGATGAGATTAGTAAACCTAATTTTATTCTTCACGGAGAAAGCACAATATCAGCAAAACAATTTTTGCTCAGTGGATGGGAAAAAAAAAGGTGTTATGCAGAAGAATAAATTACATGAAGCAGAGAAAAACTAGTTGGGCAGTAGCTGTACAACCAGTTTTACAGAGTGTCAGTTATTATAATATGTATAGATGACTTTAGCTTGATGTTTCCCAACCCGTATATCAAATATGTATTTCTGGAATATACCCAGCTCACTTCTGAAGTGCTCCTGTGGGTGATATAGTTACCAATACTAAACACAATTACAAATATTTTTCCTTTGTGTAGCTACCAGAAGACCCTCTCCATTCCATTCATCTGCTTCTCCAGTCCATCTTACCCCTGGCCCCTGCTCTGGATGTGTGATGTGTAGTTAATTTGGCATGGTTGATAATCTGGCCACTTGTACCTGCAGAGATGCCAACTCTTACGGTTGTAGGTAAGCACCTCCTCTGGCTTCCCAAACATTTTTTTTTTCTACTACAAAGTGAAAGGCCCCAAACAGATGCATTGAATATATTCACTCTGGATGATGGAAAAAAGCACCAGGACAGTAAAAGGAAGAAGGCAGAGTTTTATTGGAGAAAGTAATCAGAACATGCCCTACTAGTACCTCTCCTGTTTTCAAACGGCAGTGATCCAAATATCATCTTTGCCCAGGGGACAGCCACAGCAGCCTTGACCTGAGGACAGAGGCTGAGAGGTTAAGAAGAGAGGTTTCCTGGGTAGGTTACTGATGAATATTTTATTGTTTAAAGTAACTCCACTATCAAACAGGTCTGAATAATCACATTTATTGCCTATATACAGTATCAAAAACCTGGCTATGTAGCTATTGCACTCCTCTAAAATACTGAAAATGTGGACTTTAGGGCTCATAAAATACAGAAATAATTGTTCTGTACCGATTTTGCTTTCCCTTAGCTATATATTTTATTTCTTCCCTTCTCCTCTTCCCTCTTAACAAGCCTTCTGCTTGGCAATTTAATTTTTTTCCTTTTTCGGACTGTCAGTCACAGACAATGTCTTGACTTACAAAGAGATCTTTTCTTATTCCAGAAGCCTTTTTTGTCACTATGACTGCAGGCTTTAAGCTTATCTCCTGCCTCTCAGATAAGCTCCCCCTTCACTAAGATCCATCCTATAATCTCAACCTATTTCTATGTGATTTAACCTCCTTCAGATGAATAGATTTTTTTTTTGCTTGTTTTATTTGAAAGGATTTTATTTAGGGGAGTCAGTTCTGATACAATCTAGACTTCTGGCATGCAGTTAAAAAATACAAACAATAATGAAGAAAGCTTTCCATCTTCTGAGAGAGGCAGTTTGGCAAAAACTGTAGATACACAGCACACATGAAAAATTAAAAGGTGGAAACAAACAAACAATTTCCTTTGCATAGGCATTAATCCTTCCAGGCTAGCAAAACTTTATGGGATATACTTCTGCCATTGTCTTGTTATGGATACAGGAAAGATAATTTCTGTGCTTAGTTCATAAGTAATTCATAAACAATCTTTATTTTGCCAACAGCTGACAGGTATACAAAGAGAGGAGAGCTTCCTAAAAATCTAATTACTATATTCTTGAGGGCTAAAAGAGCCTGCAGGCTGCTGGAATTAAGTGCCTGTGATTTGTCTGTGAATTCAGCCATTTGCTTCATTAAAACTTCATTAAATCTGAACACTTACACTCTTCATTCCATGTATTTCTTAAATGTTCTGACAGTCTCTCAAACATTTATCCTGTTGATATGTTCATTTTTAGTAATAATGTATTATTTATATTTACATACATAACTGAAATCCCTAGATATTGCAGAAAGATGATATCTTACAGGTAATGCCTTTATGCAAACACTTGAAACTGGAAAGCAAATTCAGAATTTTCTACACACATTCATTTAATCCTATTTGGGCCTCTCCACTAAAGAGCAAAAGACATGCAGTGAATTTTTCTAAGAAGGAAGGCAGCCTTATCAAACTCACCTCCAAATGAACTGCAGCAACTCTTAGTTTTTCTTTACAGGTAAGAAGCAGTTGCTTTTCATTACTTTAGGCAGTAACATCTCATTAGCACAGCATGTCAGGAAGCTGGGGAACCATCAGCTATGCCTGATGTTGATTCCAAGTTTTTTTCAGCTTGGCTCCATCCAAGCAGAAAATCAAGTTAGGTTATGCATTGGATAACGGGTAGGAGAAGTTCTGGAAACACAGCTGAGCATGAGGAGTGGAGGAAATGTTCTGGCAAACTCAACTTTGGCCCTAGCAGAGGCTGACTTCTGCTATTTCAGTTCCTAGGCAGAGATTTTTGGCAGTTAGGCAGCAAATCACTTCCCCTGCCAAGTAAGTGAAAAGAAATATATTCTTGATGACATGTTAGTTTACGTGGCAGGTCAGGGAGGATATTGGTGAATAGGAGGTCCAGCATCTCGCTCTGGTGCGGGTTGCACAGCTGAGATACGCTGCCTGCAGGAGCTAAGGGTATCTAATTACAGCCCTTGCTCACAGATGTCCCCACTGGCATGAACCCTAGTTATAGCCATCAGTGACATGTACTTTGGCAAGGTCCTGACAGAATGGATGTTTTCCAGGACGCCTGGAACAGCTAAGAGCTCGTGGAGCTGCACCCTCCACATAGGAGGGTCTGCACTCTGAGGCCAAAGATGGAGAAACAAGTTTGAGTATCCTAACAACAAAGTATCTCTCTCTTTATGTGTATACAAATAATTTTTCATCTTCCATGTGGGAAGGTGAGCACCGAGTCTCTAATGAGACTTCATTAATTTAACTTCAGTCTGTGTCAAGAGATGATGAAGTCTGGTGGACAGATACTTAACTGTGGAGCCCGGTATAAAGACAGAACCACCGCTACCGTATTCAAAGCATCCTTCAGGACAGACACCCTGGGGGGAAATGAGCAGGCAAAGGACTGTGAGACACTATACAAGTACTGTGAAGCCATTCATTCCTTGACAGTTTAATATCGCTCATCAGTTTACATGGGCTGTGAAACAAGCAGAGTTTGACACCAATATAGTCAGTTCTGCCATCAAGGATAACAGCTTAGGTCTTGGTAGAGAAAAAAAAAACTAGTGGAAACATGGTATTCTTAGGCAGTCAAGAAAGGTAGCTAAGGTTGCCAACTTATCTATACTAGAGTACCTGCTGTGGGCTTTCACCTAATGGCTTTCACTGCCTTCATACTTTTAGAGAAGCTGTAAGCATCCCTGGTAAGGATTGTGGTATTTCTTCTATTAAACATTAACAGGAATTTTAAATTGATTCCAAGCGAAAAAATGCAAAGAAAACAAAACAGAACATTCAGTTTCTGAGTCTGACAAAATAAATGACTGCATCTCATTTGTTTATTTTAATCTAAATTAAAGAGTTAACGTTGGTTAAGCACAGCTTGCATTGGTGCATAGAGGCAGAAAGCAAAAGCAAATGCTTTGGGAGACCTTATAGCGGCCTTTCAATACTTAAAGGGGGCTTATAAGAAAGATGGGGACAAACTTTTTAGTAGAGCCTGTTGCAATAAGACAAGGGGTAACGGTTTTAAACTAAAAGAGGGTAGATTTAGACTAGAGATAAGGAAAACATTTTTTACAATGAGAGTTGTAGAACACTGGCACAGGTTGCCCGGAGAGGTGGTAGATGCCCCATCCCTGGAAATATTCAAGGCCAGATTGGATGGGGCTCTGAGCAACCTGATCTGGTTGGAGATGTCCCTACTCCTTGTAGGGGAGTTGGACTAGACTACCTTTAAAGGTCCCTTCCAACCCAAACCATTCTATGATTCTATGATTAATTACTGTTCTCTGGCTACAGGTATGATTTCGAAAAGAGCTGGATTAGTGAATAGTATACCTGCAATAATCACAGCTAAAGTGAATACATAAATTTGAAACACACAATCGCCAATATCATTATTATTAGACATTTTACCTTTCAAGAATCACTCAGTTGAACAGAATAATTATATAAATACATTTTGAATCCCTTTGTTAAAACACAAAGGGATTAAAAAAACACTTTAAAAAACACTTTGTTATTTTTAAAAAAGGATATAAGCAAGACCCGTAAATTTTGAAAATTTCCTTAAAAAGCATTTTCTTTTGGCAAAAGTTCCTGCCCAGGAATGATACCACCCTTGTGATTAGCTTCTCTGAGGAGTATACTTAGGGGTAATTCTTAACTTGCTCCTCTGCAAACCAATGCTCTCATCTTTTGATTGTAGTTCCCTCCAAAAAAAATGTGCTTTTTCTGCACTAAAACCTATTCTGAAGCCTGACCAATGCTACAGGAAGGCAGGCTGATAAGTGGGAGTAGAGGTTGGTGTTAATTAGCTAGATCATGAGTTGCATTTTCCCTATTATGAGAAGCTCTTTCGCTGAATCCTCATGCTGTCAAAGTCTAGGAGACAGCATGAGGCTCTTGATGCATGTTGATGGTTAACATGAAAGATTGATGTCATTTCCACTCAACATTTGCAAAAGCCTGATTGTCTTTCTGTCGTTGCTGTGGTAGAAGCTAGGTCAGAATGCTATTTATTCACAGACAGGAAAATCACCAAGGGAAGATCTGAAGACGTGAATGAAGCATTTCACAGAGATACGGAAGATTAATTTCAGAGAGCCAAGGCTCACAAAAAGAACCCTGATTTAAAACTGCTCCATAGGGGTTATGAGTAATTTAGCACTGCAGAAAAACCTCACATGTTGTGCATGTAAAATACTGCACTGCTACATATTATAAAATGACATAGCTGTCCTCTGCTTTTTTGTTTTCAGAGCTGTAACTTTCTGATAATTAACCAAAGCAGGGAAACAGGAAATCAAGCATCACATTTTCCTAGATACCACCTGAAAAGAAGCAGCTGGGGGTTCTTTCATGTTTGGCATAAGGGGCATAGCTTCTTTTCTTGTGTCCTCCAAATTCAGTGATGCTCAAGATGTGTGTGGCAGGTGTCCACTTCAATGCTTTTCTTCACTGAGGCAGAAACAACCTGCATGTCACCATGACACAGCGAGGGTACTTTTCGTCTTCCAATTTTTGCAAAGAAGCTTGAAAGAAATTAATGCAGCTCTGAACTTCACTAATTGCTCACTTGACTATGTTTCTCAGACACACTTTGCAGCTCTGTATCAGCCAAGGACGTGGAATACAGAGCTAATGGCTGTCCTCTCTCCCTCTCCTCCAGGCCCTCACAAAATTATTCAGAGTAATGTCTGTATCACACTGGCAGGAGGAAAGTGATAAACAGTGCTTGGCCTCCTGAGGTCCCTTCCAACCTGAATTATTTTATGATTCTTCAACACCATTCATTCTTGAACACATGAACAGCTGGACTTCACAGAACATGCAGTTCCAGCTAAACATATTCACTTGTATACGCAAATACACAGGCAAAACAATCTCTGTTAACAGACACTATCAGATATAACTTAACAGATAACATTCATTACAATTCACACAAAATATGGAAATCTAGGAATTTGTGTATTTGTGTTAGAATGATAGAATGGTTTGGGTTGGAAGGGACCTTCAAAGGTCATCTAGTCCAACCCCCCTGCAAGGAGCAGGGACATCTCCAACTAGATCAGGTTGCTCAGAGCCCTGTCCAACCTGGCCTTGAACGTTTCCAGAGATGGGACATCTACCACCTCCCTGGGCAACCTCTTCCAGTGTTCCACCACCGTCATTGTCAAAATTTCTTCCTTATATCAGGTCAGAATCTACCTCCTCCTATTTTAAAACCTCTTTGTCCTATCACAACAGGCCCTGCTAAATATTGTGTTGTCCAGCTATATACAGTAGCTGACATCAAGTTTGCAGAGAGAGAGCAGTCTCTTTAGGAGTTGAGTTCTTCTGTCTTTGGGTGGAATAAAGCACAATTCAAGTTTCTGGCAACATTACTTGAACATAATGCCGAGCCTGATAATTTCACCCGGAGCAATGATTCAGAAACGGGAAAAATTTCAGCTAACAGCCATCCATTGGTTGTCGAAGTCAAACCTATGGAACTGCACACATTTTAAAGAGCATATAAGACCGAAAAATGTTAGGAGTTCCCAACTCTTAGGCAATAAACTCTGCTGTGGGAGTAACCATACTCTTTGTTTTCCTGTATCCTCTAAGCAAGACTGTGAAGCTTAAGTGAGCACATTTGAGCCTCTGGTTCAGTTTAGATCACTGACTCCTTTTGTTTTATGCAGGAGGCTGTTTATTTCACTGAACTCAGTATGAAACATTCAAGCAATTCAGTCATATCTAATTAGGCATTTTACAAGCAGTATTATACCATTTCACACAATACAGACTGAAAGAAGAAATAACAAATGCTCACCACCACTTTTACTTCAGAACAGGGATAATATGTGTTCTTGCTTTCTAAAGTTTCTCAGGAAGAAGTTGAACATAGTAACATAATAGTTTACATCTACTTTTTGTGACCCAAGAAGTATAGTTTTCTCTTTACTATGTATCTTGGGTGGTGCAGGCAGTACTTCGCATTTCTTAATTGCAATGTAGTTTTGCTCCCACTAGGTGCTACCCTTCCCCTACGGTTTGTGAAGGAAACCATCCTCCTCGAATAATCCTGGACCACCGGTGGGTGTGCTACCCAAAATTCAAAAGAGGGGCTCATTCTTCATCCCATCGTGATGGAAGCATCTTTCTAAACACTAACACAATAACTGAAACAATTGACCACCATTACTTCCCCCTTCAAAAAAAAAAAGAAAAGAAAAGAAAAGAGGAAACACCCCAAAACCAGTGTAAACTTCTCAAAATATTAAAAGAAGAAAAGCTGTTGGATTCCATCAGATGAGCATGCACCCAACACATAGCTGGCTCCAGCAGGGCAGCTAATAGCAACCACTGAAATGTGACTGCCTCATCTGAAGTAGGTATCGCTCAGAAACATCGTGGTACTGCACAGTCGAAGAAATTCAACCACACATTCATTGTTAGAAAGCCTAGCCTGGCCATTAGGCCATATTTAATCCTTAATGGCCTTTATACAGGGAATGTGTGCCTTACGAGGCATTCTGTGGCAGCCGTGAATGTTACATGGACTAATATTTCACTGTCTCCCCCACAAAATAAGAATAAAACACTGAGATTATGACTGTGTTATGCAACCCAGTGACTGACACATAAGTAAAAATAGTTGATATATTTGCCCATTTTAATACCCTCAGATGAAGTCCAATTCTCCTCACTAGGGACAGACATAGCTAAGTGAAAAGAGATAGGAAATGGAGAAGAAACTAATTGAATATTTTGTGAACAGAGAAAAAATCTGTTAAAGAGAGAAGTTTCAATAACCACAACCTGGCAGCCAGGCACAGCATCCTCATTTGCATAAAGCAGCAGTGAGATGCCCAGAGAAGATAGTTCTTCTGAAGAGCAGTTGCTTCAAACCAGATATTTCAATGCTGGGCATGTTTTTAAGCCCAGAAAATGACAGCTATCTCAGAGACAAACACTGCAAGCTGGGTCTTTGCCCAGGACTGTTGAACAGGCTGTATGAACAGTATCTTCTCACGAGATGGCTCCTGGCTCCCTTTCTGAAGAGGAGTCAGGGGTCAGCTTGCACATTGGCACACAGGACACTGTAGTGGGACAGATTGGTTTGTACCCCTAAGGAAAGACCTGGGATAGTGGCCCAAGCAAGGTGCTTGTTACACCTCTGTGTTGTGTGTCATCCCCTGCCATAATGTGCATAGCTTTGGGCATGATATGGTGCTGCACAAGGGCACGGGTGGGTCCTTCTCATCTGGCCTCCTAGCAGATGATAAGCAGGCGGAGGTAACGCTCCGGAGAGCCAATGTCTGAAGGAGCAGTATAACTTTGGGCCATGAAGAAGATCAGAGGGCTGGAGCACCTCTCCTATGAGGACAGGCTGAGAGAGTTGGGGCTGTTCAGCCTGGAAAAGAGAAGGCTCTGGGGAGACTTCATAGCAGCCTTCCCCTAAAGGGGGCTTATAGGAAAGATGAGGAGAAACTCTTCAGCAGGGCCTGTTGTGACAGGACGAGGGATAATGGTTTTAAAATAGAGTGAGGTAGATTCAGACTGGACGTAAGGAAAAAAATTTTTATAATGAGGGTGGTGAAACTCTGGAACAGGTTGCCCACGGAGGTGGTGGATGCCCCATCCCTGGAAATGTTCAAGGTCAGGTTGGACGGGGCTCTGAGCAACCTGATCTGGTTGGAGATGTTCCTGCTCTTTGTAGGGGGACTGGACTAGATGATGTTTAGAGGTCCTTTCCAATCCAAACTATTCTATGACACTATGATTCTTTAACTTGTCTGTGAAGCTTCTGAAAACACGAGATGGAAGATCTACTAAGCTCAGCTCTTACAAAGTCTGGTCTCAAATCTAACAAAGCTCAAGACAAATAAAAAGCTCAGTCTAATAAATATGTTGGTGCTATTTTTGTTAACCTACATTAATCCCTACCTAATGCCAGAGAAATTAAGTTTAATTAAGAGATGAATTAAACATCTCTTTTTTTTTTTCATATGGGAGCATTTGTAAGACTGGCTTGCTGGTAGGTACCAGATCTTCCACTGCAAATTCTGCTATGAATAAGCACCCGCACAAGCACTATATGATCTCATCCTCTGGGTGCATAGTTTAATCACAGTGCTCTCGATAGAGAGCCCACACTAGGGAAGCGGAGTTTAAAATACGAATCTGTGGGAGGCTCTTGAGGTGGCTTCTTGCTAAGTATGGCCGGGAGCAGGGTGACGTGGGGGGAGATGCCACATGAAGAGACTGAAAGGTACAAGTAGCTCCATGAAGCTGTCACCAGCAAACCACAATGTGAATATTTCATGTGCTTTTAGGTTGGTGAATTGACCCTAAAATAGTACAAGGGTAGAAAACAAAGATTCCCTGTGTGCCAGCAAATAAGTCACATTATTTTCCTTTTTTTTTCTGTAGTGACAAACTCAGATGTTTAAACGGGCAGCAAATTGACTTAATTCAGGCTTATTTCATTTTCCCCTAATCTTCCAGAATAATTTTCACCTCTCTTCTACTCCTCTCAAAAAAAAAAAAAAAAGAAGAAGAAAGAGAGAAACAAGCTGCTTGCTACAAAAGATCAGCAAAACAGCAGGTTAACCTACTCTGCCATTTTGCTCCCACACATGAAAATACTTAGTGGTCAAAGCCCTGGGAGCTGCCTTTTCCACACGGAAAAATTAATCCTCTGCATCTTTGCTGTCCTAAACTATGACTATCTCTTAGTCTTGTTCAGATTAAACTCCTGCAGCTTCTGAATGTCCAGTGCCCATCTCATCTCCTTCCTTAGACCTCAACATCTCCTTGTCAGCTCTCCCTCAACACAGTCTTCTTTTTTTGTCATCTATTTCCTTTTCTAATCTTCTATTTCTCAACTCCCTCCTCTTCTTCCTTTTCTTCTTCTTCTTCCTCTTCTTCTCTTGGGCAAACTTGGCTTGCTTCTCGAGAACTAAGTTGCCTTTCCTTCCTCTCACATTTCTCAATTTTGAAGGACTTCTTATCCCCTTGTCTCTGCATCTTTTGATTTCTACTCGAAATCGACCAATGCATTCAGGAATTTGCAGGAGGGTAGCCCAGAGAGGGCTTCTTTCACCCCTACAAAAGGAAGGCATTGACTGTTTCCTCAGATCTTCCTGTCCTTTCAACTGTTCTGGTGAGGAAGAAAGCAAACTTGAACTCCCAGAGGAGAGCAACTGAATACATCGAGGCAGCAGCTCGCCGCTGTTGCCTGCAAAGAGATAGAGAAATGTAGGTGAAATTCAAGCAAAAGCCTGAAACGTAATTTAAATGCTCTGTGCCAACGCATGTGAGATAGGTGCTTATGTTTCACGCAGATTCTGATTAATTAATCCAAATTAAATCTGAGCTGCAAAGGCACCCAGTTACACACACATACACACACAGACACAATGTTCTCACGCCTTGACCGGCGGCTGGAGGGGACCCCGTCCGCTTCGGGCTGCCCCTCGCCGCCATCGCCTTCCTCCGGCCCGCGGGAGCCGAGCCCCGACGGCGGGGCAGTCCCCGCCGCGGCGCTGCTGGTGCCTCCCGACGGGGCGAACGGAGCGAGGCTCTCGCCTGCGAAAAGACGAGGCGTTTTGGAGAAGCCGGGCAGCGAGCAGAAGCCCAGAGGAGCGTCCCCCTCAAAAAGGTTTTACCCCCGGCGGCCGCACACCGCCGTGCCCACACCGAGCGGGGAGACCGTCCCCGCCGCAGCCGGGGAAGGAGGACCGGGGCGGGGGAGAAGGACGGCGGGGGACCCTGCGTCAGTGCAGGGCCCGTCCCCTTCCCCTCCCCTCCCCGTGCGCTCGGCTCTGCCTCCCGCCAGCCTCCCACGCCTCCCGCGAGGTGCGGCCGCGCTACATAAACACGGCCCCGTCGCCGCCGCCGGGGCTCTCGGTTCGCAGCCCGACGGAGGCGCCTGGCCGGCAGCGGGGAGCGGCTCCGGGAATAGACGGGGCGGGAGGCTCCGGTGGGCAGCGGCGGAGGACTGCGCGCTCCCCCGCGGGCAGCGGCGGCGGCCCCGCCGGAGCCCAGGCGGCCGAAGGAGGAGGAGGAGGAAGGGCAGCGGCTCCCCGTCGGCGGGCTCCCTCCGGTATGGCCCTGGCCGACAGCGCCCGCGGGCTGCCCAACGGCGGCGGCGTCTCGCCGGCGGCGGGGAGCGGGGCAGCGGCGGTGGCGGCGGCGGCGGCGGGCGGCTGGTCGTCCTTCCCGGAGATCGTGGAGCTGAACGTGGGCGGGCAGGTGTACGTGACGCGGCGCTGCACCGTGGTCTCGGTGCGCGACTCGCTGCTGTGGCGGATGTTCTCCCAGCAGCAGCCCAGCGAGCTGCCCCGCGACAGCAAGGGCCGCTTCTTCCTCGACCGCGACGGCTTCCTCTTCCGTTACATCCTGGACTACCTGCGGGACCTGCAGCTGGTGCTGCCCGAGCACTTCCCCGAGCGCAGCCGCCTCCAACGGGAGGCCGAGTACTTCCAGCTGCCCGACCTGGCCCGCCGACTGGCCCAGGCTCGCCCCGCCGCCTCCCGCCCCGCCGCCCTGCACCGCGACGGCTCCGTCTGCGCCGACGAACCCCCCCCGCCGCTCCTCGGCTACCTGGAGGCCGAGCCGCTGGAAGGAGGAGGAGGAGGCGGCGGAGCCTCGGCGTCCGCCCCGTCGCCCACCGCCAGCCGCAGCCCCTCGGGCGGGCCGCTGCTCACTCCCTCGCAGTCGCTGGACGGGGCGGGCGGGCGGCGCTCGGGCTACATCACCATCGGCTACCGGGGTTCCTACACCATCGGGCGGGAGGCACAGGCCGACGCCAAGTTCCGGCGGGTGGCTCGCATCACTGTCTGCGGTAAGACAGCTCTGGCCAAGGAGGTCTTCGGGGAGACGCTGAATGAGAGCCGCGACCCTGACCGCCCTCCTGAGCGCTACACTGCCCGCTACTACCTCAAGTTCAACTTCCTCGAGCAAGCCTTTGACCGGCTCTCCGAGGCTGGCTTCCGCATGGCTGCCTGCTCCTCCACCGGCACCTGCGCCTTTGGCCCCGAGCAGGGCGGACCTGCTGATGACAAGATCTGGACCAGCTACACTGAGTATGTCTTCTGCCGGGACTGAGCATCTGCCCAGCACGCGGCATGGGCATAAGGCGGCAGCCCCTGCACGCCCTCGCACCCACGGTTCCCTCCCAGCCTGCAGGAGGGAGGACGTCCATGTCACCCTGTGCTCTCCTCACCCCGCTGCCGGCCTCCATGCACAAGGCCAGTCAGCCCCTACCCCTCCTACACGCACCTCCTGACGGCCCTGGCCATAGGAGGTCACCGTGTCGTGCTTCGGCCACCATGTCCCTGCTTGGCTGCCGCGTCCCCGCTCAGCCACCGCGTCCCGGCTCACACCGTCATCCCCACTCCCATGCCTCCCGGTAGCTGTGTTGGTAGCAAGGAAGGAGAGAGGCAGCGGGAGCAGACAAATATCCGCCCCAGGGAAGTGTGCGTGTGCACCCAACCCCTGCCGTTCTTCACGCACAGGAGCCGAGGGATGACTCTGTCAGGGTGGGGTGTTTTAAAAACTACCCATTTAGGGGCTGAGGAACTTTTCAGTTGCTTTTCAGCAACTCTGTTGAAGATGGCACGACAAATGGCTGTCTTTTCTCATCCATGTACTCCTCACTGAGATTTCACCTCTTTGGGCGGATCCGTAATGATCCGTTTTATCCCCGCCACCCTCTCAAAGTGATGCCTCTCAGTGAAGGACCGTCCCATGGAAGTGATGCCTGACAGCGAGAGGCTGGCGCTCCGCCTCCTACTTCATCTGTAGAGATGAGTAATTTTGCAGGAGGCGTGCGTGTGGCCCTTCGCGACCGGTTGCTTACATCTCCCCTCTCTGCTCCCTGTCTCTCCGAACGCCCCTCTCCAAGCTGTTAAACTGGACCAGGGCCTGCACTGCAGGCGTGTAAGGCCGATGTGAAAGGACAGGTTCGCTGGATAACCAACCACTTGAACTATAAAGTGTCCTCAGAGACACGTGTTTATTCCCCTGAGAGGTAAAACGACAAGGCTTTGAAAAATTAAAGTGCTTGTGAATCATAACTTTCCTGGGTGGTGTGAAGTCCTTATAAATCTCTCAAAGTTCCTGTCTACAAAATGCATAGGAATGTCTATGCATATTTCCTTAAACACCCTCAAAAACGATGGGGGTGAGATGAAGCCAGGCTTGCCAGAGTGAAGGTAGGGCCTGCTTCCCCGGAAGCTGAAATCACGTACATTGAATTAATGCAGATGTACGTTATGAGAGTAATCAAGAGCACCCTGCTTATTACTTTATGTTTTGTCATGTTAGTGCTGTAAAACTTTGAAGCTAACAGAATTGATGCTGAAACCACTTTTTTTAAGAAGCGATTTCTTAGTTTTCATGGCAGTACTACCAGGGCAATGACACTGCTGAGAGTTAAATACCTCTTCCTAGGCAAACTTAGTGCTTCTCAGAAAGGACTAAGCCCCATCCTTACAAAAACAAAAATTATGCCAGCTTTCTTCAGGGGAAATTGCCTCTTCTAAGCTGTATTTGGTTTGTGCTGTCTAACAGTCTTTTTTTTTTTTTTCCCGGAGGAGGCAGCTGTAGCTTGCTTTGGAACAGACGATCTGAGCAGCAGGTTTTACGGTAGGGAAGATTAAGCAGCTCTTTCTAATAAATTTGTGAAGATTGAGATGCAAAACCACTTTCCTTTAAAACCTGAACTTGAATTAGAAACTAGTATTGTCCATTTAGACCTTCACAGAAAAGTATCCTAAATGTCTCTGAAGTGTTGATGAATTTAGCGGTACATTTTAAAATCTTGAAGTTATATTGTTAAAACTCTTGAATAATAAGTTGTTCTAACTCCAGATTTAGAAACACTGCTAGCACTTGTATTCTAACCAAAGAATTTCACAGTAGGGTTTTATTTTTAAAACCTTAATTCCTTTGAAAACAGCTATAGTTGAGTTTCAGTGCTCAGCATCCGTGTTCACCACTTGGTCTTTCATTAAGTGCATGCACAGCCGCATAAAACTGAAAATAATTTGCCACGAGGATCTTTTTTTTTATATATTACCAAGAGTGTTTATCAATGTGATTAAATTGAAGATGCACATATGAAAGTGCTGGTTATTGTCCAGTTGTAGATAGTTGTATAATGGAGTTTTTTTAAGAGGAAAGAAATGTATACCTGCCAAATTAGATGAGCAATAAGATAGAATGAGAGGCCAGTACACCTGAAGATGGAATAAACCTGTTTGTCCTATGCCTTACTCTGAGATGATGTATTTGTGCTTAACTTATTTATACCGCAAGTGAAAGGACATTGATCACAGCTACTAGGTCTTTATGCTGTCATCCTCAAGAATAATGACTGTCTTTTTCTAGTTTCTGTTAAGTAATTCTGAAGTATGTTTTTTAAGATTTTGTATAAAATCAGTTTTCAGTAAAGTGTTCAAATTGGCTCTAGATAGTTTTCTTTTTTTAAGAATCTGTAGCTTACTATATCCATCATAGGAGCTATGAATAGGGGCAGTTTTAAATTGAACTTGTGATTTAGTGTACATATGTATACAGTATATAAACATTTTACATGGATCATTTAGTTTTTTAATCATTTTAGTGCTACGGAATTTCATAATCTATCTAGCTGAGCATTTACATATTACGCTATGTACATAATATGGTAATGTTTTACTGGTTTCCTATACCTGTTTCTATGGAAAAGCTGAATACAAACGTTAGCTTGTAGAACTGAAATCGATTACATATTTGCTTGAATGTGAATCATAACTAAACTTCCAGGTGGCTGAATGCATCTCTAACACAAAGATTGCCTGTGTTTTGATATCTGTTTGCTGGCAGATGACCCAGAAATTCTCATATTTTAAGTAAAAATGAGTGTAATAAAAACATAAACTGATGATTTTTTTAATCTCTGTGTTCATGCTAAAAACTCTTAAGCGTTATTAGTATTAGGAAATGGAGCCCTTCATTTACTAATAACTCATTACATTTAGGCTTACAATGATAGTGCCATAAATGTAATAGTAATTCGATTGTTTGCCACAGAAGATGACATTTTTCTTAAACATTATTCAGTAATTTCAGTAAAATTTTTAAAGGTAGAATGCCCATGGCAAAATCCCTGAGTTTTGCTGGTCTCTTCTGTTGAGAGCTCAAAGAATGGATAAACACGATGACTGTGCTAACCTGTTGACATGCAGAAAGTAAAAAATCTGAAGGCACAATACTGGAGTCCTGCGTGCATTTTGCAGCTGTTGTTGTTCGCAGTTCATGTACTTATGGACCAATGCAGTAGCAAAGGCCGTCTTTTAATTAGAAGCTAAGGCATAGGTCTTTTCAGTGATGGATATCATGAAGGGTGACTTTGCAGATGTTTGATAGGATTTATATTGTTTATATTTTTATACATGTAGGTAACGAGCCGCTTATTCATTCTTATTTTCACATGTATCGCATTGAAAATAAAGATCCTCCTAGGAAAACATTGCATACCAGATTAAATTCTTGTTCTTTGAATTTTAACTCAGTTGTATGGTTTATGCTGTCCTTTTTACTCTCGGTAAAGATGTCGTTAGCTTTGCTCTCTCTTCCACAGTATCATCTTCATAACTTCAGCAAAGACTCCAAACTAATATGTAAAGCAGAAACATTGAGCAAAGAATATTATGTGTATAGGGATCTCTAGTAACACCTATGGCAAGATAAACAGAAATGTGTAATGCTCAGACTGCATACTTTCCTTTTAAGTGTCACATAGAATTTTTGTAGTACTGGTCAGTATAAACCAGTCCTCAGGAAACCATAGTGATTAAATAGCTTAATTTGAATAGCACAGAATAATTGCTGAAATAAAATGTTGATGTTTTTATGAAGCCAAAGAATAATAACATTGGGTATAGTGCTCATTTAATGGGAAAAAAAAACATTAATACCTTAAGAAATAGATGATCTAAGAGAAATGCATTTAGAAATTCTGTCAAGAAACAGAGGGGTGATCTTGTTAGCTTCCCTCTCATCTCTAATGAACTATTATAAACCTGATGGCTTATAATAAACCTGTGGTTAGTTTCATAGAAAATCAGTAATGAATTGCTAGTATAATCCACATGGGTGAAGCACCTGTATATTTAATAAATCTTTCTTGGATAGCATGGTTATAATGCAAAGGAACCAGCTGAAGGAAGTTTAATTAACCATTTTATTTGATGGCTTGATAGTATTTGAAAGCTTTGTTATCATGCAATGATATAAGACAGGAGGTTGTTCCATAAGCAACAAAACTTTGAGTCTGTCTTTCTGCAGGTTTAAGTCTTACTTACTTTATCCTACCACTTCAATTGATCTGCTCACCCCCATCCCTTTTATTTCACCTCTACTGGGCAAAAGATGGCATGTTCTTTGGCAGAACCAGCTTCTGGTATGCTGAAGGTTGTGACTGAATTCTACCTTTCTCCCTCAGTGAACTACAGATTTTTTTGCCCTTTCCTTTACCCAGCCAGCAGTATTCATGGAATTTGTAAGACCTTAACATTTGTGAGGTTTTTAAGTTCTTTCGATTGTGTTTGAAATTACTCATCAACTCAGAAGTTGTTCAGGGGGACAGATGTCCACCCAAACAGACAATGCAAGGCTATGAGGCTTATTTCCTTAGGAAACAAGGCTAACAACAAATTACTTAGTTACAAAGTAATTAAGGTCTGTCACTGTCTATATAAAACCTTTTGTCAAAGGAGGACAGAGTCGTCTGAGTGTACTAAATCCCTGTAGACCGAGGAGGCAAGTGGTCACACTTACTTTTGTGACACTGGCCAGTCAACCAAATGAATGAGTGGACTAGAATGGCTTAAAAATAATTACAGCCTCCAAATTTCTGCAGCGTTTCCAAGTGTAGCTTGGACAGCTTTGAGCCTTGTTACAACAGCCCTTCTTGGTTGCCTGTCTTAAAGCTGTCTGTAGTTCCTTTGCTAAAGAAAAATTTTGTTATGATTATGGTGCTTTTAGGACTCCTTCTGCCTTTTTGGCTGGCAGAAATAGAGCAAAATGTGCAGGAAAATATTTCCAAAGGCTAGATTTGACTCAGTTTTTTTAATTATAGAAAATCTTCAGCATAGTTGTTAATGAAAAATGAGTGTTATTTATTTAAGAAGTACTGGCATTTAGTTTTATGAAGCTGAATGCTAATTTTGTTTTTCATTAAAATGAGCTGCATGTGTTTTCCCCCTTGCAGTGAACTGTACTACATGTAAGGCTCTGCTGCTAGACAAAACTCTTATGTATGATTGCTGGAGTATTAATACTGCTGTTGCGAGTAGTCTGTTGGAGATATGCAGCACGACTGCTGAGACAGTCAAAACCACAGTCAGTCAAATTATCACATTTCTTCCTCTTCCACTCTCCACTGTGTTCAAACAGGAATAAAATTAAGCTCTGTCATGCGTTTCTTGCTCTGAAAGTTTTTTAGCACATACTATGGAGTATTTGATACTTCCATCAAAGCTGTTGGCATCAGTGAGTCAGGGTTTTGAAGTAGATCCTATTTCCTTGTGAGGAAAAATCCTTGCACAAAGTGGGAGCAGCCTCATGCACTTTTGGGGAAATTTCTTGGTATCACAAGAGATTCAAGATATTTTTCTGTCTAATCCAAATAATACATTCACACATTACTCCTATCTTGCAAACCTAAAACCTCCCTGAAAGACTGTAGTCCTTGGTGTAATTTGTTTGTTCTAGCTCTTACTTGGTGTCATTGGGATGAAAGAAATTTTTTTCTTCTTTGACAAAGCTCAGTGTTTAGCTGCTGGGAAATGAGAATGTTAGCAGTACACCTTGCCTAGGGAGATGGAGAGATGTGGGTTAATATTTTATCATCCTCTTTAATTCAACATAATAAGAAAGGAAGTTCAGACAGGAGCATATAGGAATGAGCCAATGTGTCTTGTGATATCAGTATGCAGATGATGCCCATCTCCATATAGCCTCTGACTTGGCTTTTGCAGCTTAACAGTTTTCTCAGACTAGAATTTAAGCATTAACTTGTTGAAGTTCAGCTAGAGAGGATGAGAACAGCATATCTAGACTGACAAAAAAGCAGCTCCTTCGATAAAGACCATGTGATCTATAATTTTCCTTTTTAATTTTGAGGTAAAGTCACAACCCTAGTTAGTTTATTGAGGAGCAGGCTGTGATATAAAAAAAAAAAGGCAAAATAAAGGCAAAGCCCTTTCTTCCACTCCTCTCCCTGCACACACGTTCTTCAGAAGGAAACACAGTGCTGGTGTGATGGGAACAGCCTTTGTTTTTTGTTTCAGAGATAACTGAAATAACTCACAATGCTGTCACCTCAGTTTTGGCTGTTTTTCTGATTGTGGCTGCCCTTTAGGGTCACACCAACACATAATAAATGGTCCTTTAGGAGAGCATATCATCCTAACTATGTAGACTTCCCTAGATTTGGATGTAGTTTGGTTTGACTCAGATTTTCCAAATAGCTTAGTGACAATCTCCTCATATTACAGCGAAGTATGTGATTATTAGAAGCCTAAAGTTGAATTTTTTTTCCTTTAAAAGGGCAGAGACTGTTCCAGGAATGTGACTTTTTTTTTTTTTTTTTTTTTTTTTTTTTTTTT
>JAAGAY010144360.1:14272-25456 GCA_011801015.1 Ardeotis arabs | reverse complement strand
AAGGGAAGGGAAGGGAAGGGAAGGGAAGGGAAGGGAAGGGAAGGGAAGGGAAGGGAAGGGAAGAGAAGAGGAGGGAAGAGGAGAGGAGGGGAGGGGAGGGAAATATTGAGACTAGCCAGATACATGTTTGGCACTTTATTTCTGTAAAGAAATAGTAGGAAAGTTTACAAAGACATACATATGAAGAAATGCCAAAGCTGTAGAGAGTCCGTACAATGTATTCCAGCAAAGGCAATGGGAATAGGCACATATTGGTCATGCAGTCTGATTACAAACAAATCACTCTGTTAGTACTCACATTTGACATGGCTTTGTTTGCAGACAGCTGTATTTCCTACACTCAGAGCACTGTTCAGAGCTTTGAAAGATGGACAACAGGGTCTGCTACACACCTGTACCTCAGCAGTGCTGAGCAGAGGGGAAGGGTCACCTCCCTCCAGCTGCTGGCAAGGCTTTGCCCACTGCAGCCCAGGGTAACACTCGCCGCTGTCTTTGGGCAAGGGCACCTTGCTGGCTCCTGGTCACCTTGGCGTCCACCAGGACGCTAGGATCTTTTTTGCCATGCTGCTTTCCAGCAGCTTCGCCAAGCTGCTCTTGGTCACAAGTACGTGTGGATGTTTCCCAGGATGCTTTGTGCCTCAATGGGTGCCATCTGCAGTTGGTCCCAGCCTCTTTCTGCAGGTCTCCCGGTGCCACTGCCGTGAGGGTGAGAAGGGTGTGTTTCCTCCAGCCAAAGCAGTGGTCCAAGTGGAAAAGCTCTCTCTTGTTCTGGGACAGGGAGAAAGAGGATGAACTTTGGCCACAGAGACCAGAGAAGGAGTTTCCACAGAACCCCATCCTTACCTTTTTTCCTTAACTCCAGCTTAGGCTGGCATTTCCCTATGTGTAGGAAATGTGTGCAGAAACGTTTATTGTAAAACCTAGGTTTAAAATCTGCTTCAGCTTCAGTGGAAGTGAAATTTGAGCTTAAAGAAAGGTGCTTTTGTGAAAAGTGCATTCCAAAGGCTTCCTTGGATAGTATATGCTTATAAAGTATTAAGGTATGCAAGGGTATAGGAATGAATAACACAGAAGTATGCTGGAGCTGCAAAGCTGAGCGTGGACTGAACTAACCTGGAAACCAGGCATGTTTTTATAGCAGGTGTCAGTTCTAGCCTGTTTCTGTTGAAAATGTTGCTACAGGAGAGGGTGAATAAGTTGACATTAACCTAATGATGGCATTAACCTAAGTTAGCCATTCCATGGTTAAATGCTTTACATGTGAAGCATATGAAAAACATGCAGGTGTTGAACTGGTGTCCTGACTGCTGACCGATGTCCCACATTACAATAAATATGTGCATTAAGAACAGCAGAGCGGTGGTTCTGGATCAGACAAAGGGTCTGTGCTTTCTCTAGCGCTCTCCTTGCCACTGCCCAGCACTCAACTGGTACATTCCTGGGCACAGCCACAACCAGTCCAGCCTCTGTTTTCCAGGGAGCTGATCACTATATACACGAGAAAGAGAGACAGTAGAGAAAATCTGGTTCTTCATATTCCTTCTGTTGTTTTACTGGAGAATCTGAAGTTGTCTATACCCTTTTTTGTTTGTATTTATGTCAGTACTTCATTGGGTCCAGACTAAATGGAAATTCTCTACCTGACTGCAGCAAAAGTCGGGCTGAGCCCTCAGTAATCAGCCATTGGTTAACTTTGGCTTTGATATCATGGAATCCTAGAATCATTTAGGTTGGAAAAGACCCTTAAGATCATCAAGTCCAACCGCAAATCTAACACTGCCAAGTCCACCATAGTTTGGTGTGGTGGAATAGGAAACTGAGACAGCTGGGGACATTAGTTGTATTTTCTGGAAGGAGGTGGAAAAAATTCTAAGGAAAAATTTTTAGTAGCATTAGAGTGGAAGTCATAAGAGTGGCACATGAGAGCCAAGTATCTTTGTTCAGCTAAAGTAGTGGAGGATGCACTGGGTTTGTTGCTAAGTTAGAGCAAGAGCAGCTGCTGCTCTAGGCGAATGGCTTTTTAGAATTAGAAGCCATTACTGTCTCAAGTGACACATTTAGAAAATGTGACTATGTGAATAATTACCTCACACAGCAAAGCTGCAGCTACCTGATAGCACAATATTTTTCCCACTTTGGAGGTTTTTATATTTATCTAAAACTTTCTAATGGTCATCACTGCTATTTTATTCTCTGTATGACAAATAAGTACTAAATGAAGGTGTTTTCATGTATTGGAGCAATCTACATGTTTACAGTTTTTACAGCTGTTGCAAAGATGTAATTGAATCCCTGAAGAGCTTTTGCTCTTTATACTACTAAAAGCCACACTAAACATCTTTTTACAAATTTCCAGTTTGGAGAACTGCGGAGTAATTTTTCAAGTGTTTATGCGACAGAAAAAAAATAGTCTTCCTTTAGAGACAATGTTTTGCTGCAGATTTTGGTTCTCTCTTCTCTGTTTCATCTGCCTTTTCTCCAACTCAAAAACATCTACTTCCTTAGAAATTGTTCTTGTTTGATATGGTAGAATATCTTTGTGTAGCAGCTGAAAAGGAACTGGACCTATACTTTGTCAGTCAAATAGCACACAAAAATCTTATTTCCATAATGCATACATTTTTCCTTTACTTATTAAAGAAAATTACCAAACTTTTTGTATTGCTCCCATACAGCTGCTGGAGATTGTGTATCATATGGCTCAGCACTACTTTCTGCAATTGAGCTAAAAATCTGTGCTGAATTGTATTGTAACCCAGAAATGAAAATAATAAGGATGACTTACTTCACACATGTTCTCTATAGATTGTTATGACCAAATGTAAATAAATCATGAAAATATATGTAGCTGATATTTCTAATTTAATCTTTGACATCTCAATAAGTCATTTTTATACTAAAATTACTCTCACTATAGTTTCTGCATGAAAGACCAAAACAATCTATGTTTTTAATAGAATTTATGCAGGAAAGCATTGACAAAAATCTTAGAATACTTTTAATGTTTGTTCCTACATCAGCCATGCTGAGATGAGGCTTAAAAGCCCACCAGAGAATTCACATTTGCCTCAGTGCTGTTAGTAAAAGCTGTAATTATCTGTATCTTTCGAAAATGCTTAAAAGGAAACACAACCTAATTCTCAGTTATAGAACAAGGTAGTACAGCAAAGACATTATCATCTATTTTTTCATTATAAGATGTGGCTGCATAACCAGGAAGAACACTAGCGCGATTATTTCTTAGTAAACCTTTCCAATACACAACCATTTAGTAGAGCAATGAAAATCAGAACTTACTCTTACTTTATCACGGCAGAACACCTTTGTTGTGTAGGTAGACAAAGAGCTTGACTTTCTGGGATATTTTCACTCTCCAGTCCTGTCTCCTCTCCTTTAATTGTCAGCAACCTCACTACCCAGCGATTTTGTGGGGGATTAGGGTTAGCCTAATTGCTTTCCCCTTCACTCTTGGCAGCATTAGTGAGGCTAGCATCTCCAACAGAGTCCCTTGGGCCTTACTGCTGCTGAATAATGCATGCCAGAGCTCTGTACTCCAGAGCAACTTTTACTCACCCGTATTGCAGGGCTTAGCAAAGTGAAGTATGATGCCAACAGAGGCCAAGCATAGATTGGGCTAGAAGCAGGCACGGCTAGCAATGACCTAATCAGAAGCCATCAGCTAAGAGGGACCATGGAGTTTACATGACCATGCCTAGCCCTTGGTTAAAGACATCCAGGATTTTTGCTTGGATTTTTTTTTAAATTGAAATGTTAAAGCACCCCCTGACACCTTTCAGTGTTTCGTCTGTCCACATCTTTTACAAATCTCTAGCTTTTTTTACAGCTGAAAATTAACAGCTGAGGAGAAACTTCCAAATGTGTTGTGACAGGGAAGGGCATACTGCCCTTTTTACCTTCAGAAATTTTAAGTGCTTAACTTTTCAATTGTGTATGCAGTTCAGGGGAAAAGCAAACAGGGAGAAACATCAGTGGAGGGAGGTGCTTCTGGACTGAAAGGGAAAGGTGGGGAGAAACTCTTCAGCAGGGCCTGTTGCCATAGGATGAGGGGTAATGGTTTTAAAATAGAAGGAGGTAGATTCAGACTAGGTATCAGGCAAAAAATTTTTACAATGAGGGTGGTAGAACACTGGAGCAGGTTGCCCAGAGAGGTGGGGGATGCCCCATCCCTGGAAACATTCAAGGTCAGATTGGATGGGTTGAAGATGTCCCTGCTTGTTGCAGGGAGGTTGGACTAGATGACCTTTAAAGGTTCCTTCCAACCCAAACTATTCTATGATTCTATGATCTAGCAGCAGTGAATTCCAAGGTCTAGCTATATCATGCTGCAGAACTTTGTTCACTTTTTTGTTTTCAACCTGCCACATATTGTCCCCATAGTCATCACTTTCCTAGAGTAAAGAGCCCTTGTCTAGTTGGTCATTCCTTGTAATTCCCCACCTCTGATCAGTCTTCTGCTATTTTCATCTTCAGTACGGTTCCTCCTGTTCTCTTCGTAGTTTGTAGAGCTCACAACTGTAGCTACTGATTCCTTCATATACACTTCTGCAGCTTAGAGTCTGGAATTGGTAAGTAGAACCAAAAGTCTATTTACTGTTCTGTTTTAGAATATCCATTAGCAGGTGTCTGGGGAAGCATGTAAGAGTAGACCATTTTTCAAGGAGATTTGCACTTTAAACCTCAGATTAATGCACTGGAAGTTGTTTTTTTTTTTTTTCCTTTTTTAAATGGTGCAAGGCAGACTTGTCCAAAACCAGTTTTTATCACTCGCCTGCCTCAGCTTTGTCCCTTACTGTCCAGTAATAAACTAAAAAGGTGGCTCAGTCTGCTGCTGCATTTTCTGTTTCTTGGGGTGCTTAAAACAGGAAGAAATTTCCCTGTCAAGAGAAATTGCCTGATATTATAAAAAGTTCTGAAAAGTATACAAGCCCAGAATAATCACAGAATCATAGAATCATAGAATGGTTAGGGTTGGAAGGGACCTCCAAAGGTCATCTAGTCCAACCCCCCTGCAAGGAGCAGGGACATCCCCCACTAGATCAGGTTGCTCAGAGCCCCATCCAACCTGGCTTTGAACATTTCCAGGGATGGATGCCCACCTTCGGGCAACCTGTTACAGTGTTCTACCACCCTCATTGTAAAAAAATTTTTCCTAATATCTAATCTAAAATACCTCCCTCTATTTTGAAACTGTTACCCCTAGTCCTGTCACAACAGGCCCTATTGAAGAGTCTCTCCCCATCTTTCCTGTAGGCCCCCTTGAGGTACTGGATAATCATCCAGTTGTGGATAATCATCCACAACTATTCATTTTAAGGATAAAGTTTTTATATTCACCCACAAAAGAAATTTCCTGGAAAAGACATCTTTGAAATCTGAAGCCACCCCTGCTCCAAATTTGTTCTGCAGTAATAAATAAATACAGAATGCTGCAAAATGCAATTAACATAACAGGTCCTGAACTGATGACTGTGTTAAATATTTGCTGAAGCCTGGTTTGGAGCATTATAATGGTCTGGGCAAACTGACAGGTGTCCACCCGCTACAGACCTTCTATTACACCAATAGACCTTCACTGATTAACATTTTGGTGACCTAAAAAACTGATCATATATACATTTAATGACTTTATAAAGGAATTCATCACTTAAAATGCAATTAAAAACTGCTGCTTCAGCATGAATCTTTTAAGTCAGTAGGAAATAATTAACTTCAGGATGATTTATTGAAGAGATTAATCTTTCAGTTAGAGTTGGAGTAAGCTGCATGACCTCTTCTGAAGAATATTGCTCACCACAGTTTTAATGGATAAAGGATGAGCTAAGATAGTGTTACGTGCTTTTGCTGCTACCCAATAGACATGTTGCCTCAGTACCTCTTTGCATATGTAATTTATTTTCACTGGCACATATCTAATTAGGCAGTATCATATTTTGAATACTGTCTCTCTTTATGCAAGGGTTTTTATCAAAGGCAAGCCCTGAAGAATCTCACAGATGAGCTCTTTCAGTCTTTTGCAGCACACATCAGTATAATACTGAACCATAAATTGTTTTTTGGTTGTCAAATTTCCCACTGAAATCATAAAGCCATAGGAGGCTAAGTATGCACATAAGGTCCTATTGATTTCCACTTAACAAAGATATTTTCTACAGTCTGTGGATACTGTAGGCATAATATTCTCATTTCTCTGGGAAACAACTATTCGTTGATCGTATTGAATGTGTATATAATCAGAAATATGAATCCACGTAACACAAAGGATGCTCTTTGTATCAGTTTTTGACCTCACAATTTTTGATACACAAACAGGCTTAACTTCTCTGGCAATCAGTAGAAAACAATTACTTTATATATTTATCCTGAAAAAAATCTAAGAAATTCTGTTGCATGTTTCTCCTCTCTTTCTGTGAGTTCTCCCCAGCACAGTTAAGCCCACTTTGACTTATAAAAGCAGATTGCATTGCTCACATCATGATCTCTGACTTTTTACGAGTTTCAGCCAGTCTGAGCATAATCCTTAGACTGTTGAAAGCATCTCCAGTTCTTCCTGGAACCAGCTTTTAGCCTTATAAATAATAAGCTGTGTCATGCTGGAAAGAACTAAGCATTACATTTCCTACATAATTCTTCTGAGGATCCAAATTGTTTTATATTGTTTGATGTTTTATATTGTTTGATTTCATGTTCCCATTATCAGCCTCCTTACATTTCATTCCCAATGTACCGGAAGGACAGCAAACTAAGGCAGACAAGCTAGTTGCAGAATAATACCATCAGTTATACATGACAGTCCCTTCCTCAGAAAACAACTGGAGCTTAAGGAACTGTCTGTTTTCTTTCCATGTCACACATGTCTCACATAATACATGGCAGATAATATCTTCACCACAGCTGATATCTTTGTTTAAGCTAATAAGAGGGAATTTCTGGAATGTCAGCTTGCAGGATGCCCTCCTGAAGGGTGTCTTCTTGTTACACTTATTTTCAGCTTCTTCTTTCAGAGAAGTAAAAAAGTACCTTGAGTCTTTCTGATATTAGGAGTCAGCATGACAAAGTAATAGCAAAATGATCGCATGAATTAACCAGAATAGCTTTTTGCTGGAGTGAAGCTAAGCTTTCTACACACTATGATGCATGTGTTTTAAGCTGCTCTTTCTTGCTCTACTACATTAGCACTGCTACAGTTTTATCTGCGCCGCCTCACCACTTCCTTTTGCTCACAATGCATTTAATCACCTACAAGACCGTATCTGATATCTTACTAGCCAAAAAATCCGGGCAATCAGCACGTACAGAGCTCGATTGCTGAGCAGCAGCTGGGGAACTTGCAGGTGCATGCTCTAACTTAGGAATACCAGTCTGTGTATAAACAATTTCCAGTTCGATAATTCTGCTTTTCATTAAAATTTGTTTTCTCTCTTTATCAACCAGTAAGGCCTGGCTGCCACAGGAAGGAGCAATCTTGCGGTAATGAGATTTCAAAAGACAAGTTAAATTTGTTCCTGTAGAAAAGGAAGGACATGAGAAGTAGGAAGTGCTGAGAACAACAAATAGGATTATGAGAAGTTTACAGGCTCTAACAAGCTCTTCTGGCACCAGAAGGGCCCCCTTTGCACAACCTCCAAGTCTAGGCTAGCACGTGACAGTGCTGTGTCTGTATTTTTCCCCAAGAAGCTGTTTTTGTCAGATGATCTAAAAGCCTGGAAGGGAAACTTTCACCCTGCATGAAGACCTTTTCAATTTAGTTACTCTCAGAGATCTTTATGGCTTTTACTTATGGCGTATCCAGCCGTCTCAGTTTCTAGAGCTATAGGATCCATGAACAAGGACTGTATTCTCAGTACTACCAATGCTTTTGTGTCAAGCATGAACATCTAGCTTTTGCAGTTTCCCCTCATTTCCCCTTCTACCTCCGGAAACTGATTTTAAGCTAGGGAGGTTAGTTTTGCTGAATTTTCTTCTGTTGTCAGTACCGTAAAACAGTCCCTGTCATGGGTGATGCAGAGAACCTTCCCTTAGCCTCTTGCTCTCAGTTGCTGCTGCCTCTCCATGGATATATGGGAATCTTGAGGTGAGTCTCTGCCCAGCAAAATTAGCATCATGAACACCCCAGGGGCTTCCACTGACATATCGGAAAAACAAAGGTAGTATTTAACCCTGCTTATAAAAAACTTACAAGACTGCAGATGTAGAGTGCTAAACTGATAGACATAATAACAACCAACCACCCAGAGTGATAGCAGCTCTCTTCTCATACAGTCTCTGCCTTTGCATGCAAATGAGCACGCTAACTGCACAACTAACCCTCAGTATAGCCACATCATTTTGTATGCCGTTTCTCCAAGAGTGGTAATGCTGTGTGCATCGCAACAGCTGGTCGAGGATTGGAGTCACTGGTTAAGAGATTTTCAGAAGGACAGAATGGTTGAGGTTGGCAGGTACCTCTGGAGACTGTCTGCTTTGCCTGCCATGCTCAAAGCAAGGTCACCTAGAGCTGGTTGCACAGGACAGATGGCTTTTCAATATCTCCAAGGATGGAGGCTTCCCAACCCTTTCTGGGCAACCTATTGCAGTGTTCAACCACCCTCACAGTTAAAAAAAAAAAAAAAAAATAAAATAAAAATGAAGTGTTCTTAACGTTCAGACAGAATTTAATGTGTTTAAGTTTGTGCCCACGTTTCAACTAATTTGTGCCCAAACTAGTGGTTCTGCTTATAGTGTGGGACTCATTTCACCTAGACACTGATTCAGCCAACTTAAAGTAAGTCTCTAGGGCAATGTCTATACAGCTAAATAAAAAAGTGCCAGGCACAGACAGAGTTGCATCTATACAGTGTGGGACCAGCCCCCTCTGTGGTTGGTGTGTCTCAGAGCAAGTTCGGACAGTCCCAAACAAAGCCAAGCAGTGAGGTGAGGGGCAAGCAGTGTGGATGGTGAGTGCTTGGGCTTGCTCTCTAGCACTCTCTTATCTGCCGCGTAGCCACACTCTCTAAGTAGCAGTGTTAATTTCCCCTTAGACATGCCTGAGAGATTAGTTGCACCCATAGTACTTAACATCTTCATCATGCAGAGGATGTCGTGCAGTTAATGTATCATTCCCTCGGCTCATGAGTGTATAGTCTCTAATGAGGATATAGAAAGGGAGAGATTTAAAACACGTACTGTCCGTATATCATGGGATAGATACTGAGAATGTAATTTCTGTCTGCTTATAAAACAAACAGCATAGTAATAATACCTAAAAATGTTCCCTATTACACAAAGTTGTTGGAGATGAGTAACCTACAACAGAAAGAGATCCACAAGATTTCAAATCCAGAAGAAACACTGATTATTAGCTGGTGCAATCTAACACATATTAGAAAATATCTGCATCAAATCACTGATTTTAGGGTGTAGAACAAATGTTTTAAGCTTATAGAACATTTACATAGCTGTAAGTTATTGAATAAGTTTTTAGTTATTACATAAATAACTTAGTTTATGAATAAGATGTCTAAAAATATATACCATCCTATCAGGTCAAAATTGGGCTAGAAGCTCCTGTTGCATTCTGCATTACTATTTTCTTCTTGGTAGGTACTTTCAAGCAGAAATCAAGTCTTTTATTTTTTTTTCACAGATGATTCAAGAAACTGAATAACTTCTTTTTGTGGCCTAGGAAACATTTATTTCTTCTGTCAGCTATCACTAATTTATACACATCCTTCTTGTATTACAGGGGTCATACTTCCACTTATGACCTCTCCACTCTCAGCCTTAAAAGTGGTACCATTGCTATCCTCCAGCCTAATATTCCAGTAGTGGTATATATGAACTCAAAAAAAAAAAATTATATTTCACAGTACTGCATTGTGACTGATCCAGGGTCTTGTAGGTAATCTATGTCAGGAACAGGAAACCAACTCCATTTCGTAACTGTCAGTTCAGCGATTTGCTCGCTATAGAATCACTGGAAAATAAATTACAGTGTAATCCAAAGCCTGGGGAAGTTTTCCAGTGACTCTCAGGAGCTTTAAAGCCAGGAATTACTTCATTTTTGGCACTGTGTTTATACAGTTGAGTTCAGCCCAAGCATTTCTTTTCCCCTACAGAAACTGCCGCAAGGCACAGTGGTCGGTTGACAGCTCTTCCTTTGCTTGTGTATGCTAGCCGGACTAACACAGTAGTAGTCTTCCTTTTTTTGTGTTATAACACTAACACAAAGCTTTGGGAACTTATTGGGAAATGTTTAGGGCACTCTCTTACATGGAGATGGGTGAAGAGATGAGAAGTTTTGCAAACCCTCAGATAAAGAATAAATAAATACTATTGTCGTTAATATGGACATCATTTATCAGTCTTCAACATTGGAAAGGTATTTATTTTACCTTCATTTTAGCTTTCCTACAGAAATCATTAGTAATAAGAAAGTTTAAAAATGATGAAACATTACTTTGATCCACAATGGTGCTAGCTTGTTGTTTTAATTTTCTCTTAAAAACTTTTCTCTAATTCTGCCTTCCTAAAGGAAGGATACTGGGTGGAGACCCATTTATCTAGCTCCAGTACTTGCGTCTTCATCCTAGGTGCCTGGTGATTCCTCCAATATCTCTCTCTATGTAACTAAGTAAGTAAATAAATATATAATTTTAAATAAGAAATAAATTTCCTTCCTAGTTGTAGGAGAAAGGCTAGGTGCTTTTGAAGGCCTCCAGAGGAAGATGCACTCCAACTAAAATGGATTTTAAAATTCATTAATGTCAGTAACTAAGTGCTTAGTTTTGGTGAATTGGAGATCCTTCTGAACATTTTCAAAGGTACCTTCTTCTCTCTATTGCTGATTCATTTACTTGAGGAAGAGTGATCCAACAAGTAGATACTTAACCATTAGACACAACAAAATCCCTAAATCCCAAATAAAACAAAGGCAGAATTATTTTCGTATGGGATAGCTCCTTTATTTTTATATCTGTATGTGGTATGACTATCGTAGTTCAGCCCGGATCGGGACCAGACTACGCAGTCTCTCTCTCACTCCCCCCACCCTCCGAGAGAACAGGGGGAGATAATAGAAGAAAAACGGCTCGAGGTTTGAGATAAGGACAGGGAGAAATCCTTAAAGTTACCGTCACGGGCAAAAACAGACTCGACTTGGGAAAACTATTCATTTATTACTAAAAC
>JAAGAY010144360.1:0-11656 GCA_011801015.1 Ardeotis arabs | reverse complement strand
GTAATGAACTGACCGCAACCCCCATTCCCTCTTCCCCCCCTGTGCCGCTCGGGGCGGGAAGGTAGTAGAGATAATGTTAAGCTCGGGAAGAGGGAGGGGTGGGGAGGAGGGTTTTTTTTTATCTTGTTCTCTGTCTCATTATCCTGCTAGTTTTAGTAATAAATGAATAGTTTTCCCAAGTCGAGTCTGTTTTTGCCCGTGACGGTAACTTTAAGGATATTCTCCCTGTCCTTATCTCAAACCTCGAGACATTTTTCTTCTATTATCTCCCCCTGTTCTCTCGGAGGGTGGGGGGAGTGAGAGAGAGACTGCGTAGTCTGGTCCCGATCTGGGCTGAACTATGACAATAAACCACAATGAAGGACTTATTACCTATTTGATGAAAGGACAACAATTTCACATCCATTACTTCCCCTGAAAATAGGACCAGGGGGTACTCTGTGAAGACAGGAAAGCCACCCTCACCCCAGTAACGTATAACTGGCTATGTAAGTCCCACTGTGTTCTCAGAGTGCGCCCTTCTCACACATGCAGTAAAGATAGCCTTTAGAAATCTTTCATGCCTCAGTAGTTGTTCTGAAAAACCCTAATGCTGCGCTGTGACCATTAGAGTACCAGAAATCCACATCAGAGACACCAAGCATCCATGACCCAGCAGTTAAAAATGTACAGTTTTTGTCACACAATACAACACCTAACTAAAGAATAATGCACCACGTAAGGAATCAGTGCACTTAAAGGAAGGAGATTCTTACTGATGGAAGACATCTTTAGCTAAGTAAGTCAAGTCTAAGCTAACTTAACTCTGAAGTTCTTATAAATTCTTGGTGGCACCTCCAAGGAGAGATTTCTCTGTGTTCAGTACAGAAGGAGCCGTTTTAGTCTGGAGTTTTCCATTATTTTAGCACTAAGCTAATCTTTACATCACTAAGACAAGTGGATATACCTGTTATTTACACTTGAGCTGCTTCAAGTAATTTCTGGAAAACACTAGCTCATCTCTTGCATCCTTCCCACTGTTCTGTTTCCCACTAGGAGTGTTTACTCTAAAAAGTATGATGGTGAGGCCTCTATGTTTTATGGTGCAGGTGGTTATATTCTCTTAAGTTTTACCCTCCTAAAAGTAGCTAGGATTTAAAAATCTTTTTCACATAGTGTATCTAAAACTTAGAAGTTGAAGATCAAAAAGATTGATTTACCATTCTTGAAAATAAGACCTGATTATTATAAATGGGCTAGCTTGTGCTAGATATGAAAATATCTATTAATTCCAGATCTTTACAGACGCAGATAGAAATCAATATATAAGTTACATTCAAGTCACATTTTTAAACCTTTTTTTTTTAATACTCAGCATGCCTAAACACTTCTTTTTAGAATGAAAGCTGAAATGCTAAGATACTACCCCAAGCCTTAGGTATGATCTGATAGAGAATAAGGCTTATTCTGGGCTCTCTTATAAAATCCACTTGTGCTACATATATAGTAAGAAAAAGATGACTGTTCATCATTGTGTTCTGCTTGAGACGTATTATTACCTTCCCTTGAAATACTTCTTCCAGTGACACTTTATCTGTGGCTTCTTGGTAAACCCACAATGGAATACTTTCAAATTCATGCTATTAAAACCCTTATGCCTCATGAAAACCCATTGTTACATCATGTATCCTGTTTATGTCACTGCATGCAAGAAATCTGCTCAGAATCTAAATTCAGCTTGCAAGCTTTACATTTTATCATTTATATTATGTTCAATGAGTATTTATTTGACTTGAAATGAGAACTTCCACATCTGCCTCTGCTATGGACATTTGGCCTGTATGCTGGTACATGACAAGTATAAACTTATCTTATGAGATTACTATATTTTATTCGTATGCTGTATTTTTTATGAACTATAAAAAAAACCTTGTTTAAATAAAATAGAGAAGTTTACATTTAGTGTCTTAGAATTCCCTTATTTTTACATTGTTTATCTTTTTCTTTCTTTTTTTTTTTAAAAAAAAAAAAGTTACTTCTGCTCATAGCACTCAGGCTAGTGTAATTACCTAGATTTATATTTTGGGATTTTGGTATTAAGAAGTGTCTTTTGTTTCCTGGGGAAGGTCCAGTTTTCTTCAAAAAGGCTTGCTTTTACTGTAGCAGGTCTCTCCGGTATTCTCCCATCTGTGTGATTCAGTCAGATTATCATGAGTTTAAACAGGACGAGCAGCTAACAGCCTGGCATACTCCTAGATCTGCTGTTTTCCAGTGTTCAGACCTTGCTGGCAAACCCCAGATTGACTATGGACAAGTACATGGACTATCTAGACTTGCTTGCTGACATATTCATCCCCCTTATGCCATATGCCCTATCAGTAGAATCTGAAATGCCCTTTCTTGCAGGATCTCATGTGCTCTGGGTTGTGTTGTCAATGACTGAAGCTATCTTGAAGCTGACCTTTCTATACCTATCAAACAAAACATGTGCTAGGCATAAATTTTCCCCAAACTCAGTCTTTGAATGAAAGATATAGCTTTAAATTGCATCTTATTTCCAAGGTTTGTAGTGTAAACAGAAAAAAAAACTGAGGCAAAAAATTATACGAGGTATGTCACAAGAACTTTTATACTTGGCACAAGGTAGCTGGGCACAAGGTAGCAGGTTGCTCAGGAAACTTTTGGATTGCATCAGGTAAAATGATTCTGATTCAAGAAGTAAAGAAAGCAAATAAAGGACAGATTCTTTTCTATTCCTTGACAATTGTGAGGAATGAATGAGAATTTGAGGCTGCAAGGCCCATTTAAAAGTGGCCCTTAGAAAAAAAGATTCATGATCATTAAGTACAAGAAAGAGGAATGACAGCTGAGTGATAGAAGGTGGACTTCAATAAATTCACAGAATGGGTAAGCAAGATCTCATGGAAAAGAAAATGCTGTTAAAGAATTAGCTCCTTAAAAAATAATACACACAATTGCATAATATCTGCTCACAGGTATGTACTATCCCACTGTGAAGAAAACAGAGAAAATACAGTAAGAGATCAGTGTGATTAAAGCATGAACTGTGCCTGAACCTTAAACACAAGAAAGAATCAAGCTGGAAGCAGAAACTAGGTCAGGCTACTGAGGACGGGTGATAAATATAATATGAACATGCAGGAACAAAATTTAAAAAGCCAAAACTCAAAACAAGATGCATCTGTCAAGAGATATCAATCAATTTAGAAGTGCAATTGTAGCAGAGGGAAGGTGAGGGAAAGGGTGAATTGGTCAGCTGTTCAGCGGAGAGGAAAAGCTATTGCTGGATGCTGTTCAGAAGGTCAAATCTTGTAATAACTTTTTTTCCTCAGTCCTTACGAGAATGATCAATTGCAGTTGAAGGGTATTATAGGTCACACCAGTGATAAAAGTAAAGACCTCAACTTTGACTGGGAAAGGAACAATTTAGAGATTAGAGTTTTTCAAGTCAGCAAGGGATTATGAGTTTCCTAATGAAGAAATTAAATAATGTTATGATGAAATATTAGATACTGCTGTTGTACTTGAGGAGCATGTGATAGGCAGGTAATGTCTTGAAATATTCATGAAGGGAAAGCCAGTGTCTCTCTTTAAATAAGGAGAAAGGAAGATGGGGGTATGATTCAGCCACTAGCTTAATTTCTGCTCTCAGAAAATGTTTGAACAGCTGACAAAACAAACTATTTGTTAGCACTAGAAGAAAACAAGGATCTGAGTAGCAGCCAATACAAAATTATCCAATCCATGTGATTTCCTCCTGCAGTAGGACAACAGGATTTGAGAACATAAATGCCATTTATCTTTAGTAGGGCTTTCTATATTGTCTTATATAACAAATTGGGAAAATATTATCTATATCTAGGGGTGTGGCTAGATGATCTTCAAAGGTCCCTTCCAACCCAAACCATGCTATGCATGATTCTATAAAGCACGGACACAGTGTGGATACAGAAGCATTGAGTAGGTTCCAGAAGCAGTGAAATGATGATCAATGATTTGCAACAAAGAGGAAAGCATGTGTCTGGTAAGGTTCCTAATAAATGTTTCTTCAGTCTAGTTGTACTTGGTTTTTTTCTTAATGATCTGAAGAATATGCCTATTCAATTTTCAGGTGACATGGAACTGGAAGGCATGAAAACATAGAATTCAAAGTGACCTTGAAAAATAGACTAAGTAGCTTGAAAATAGTAACATGAAATTGAATACAGACAAATGTCATATATTATTCTTGGGCAGGAATAATCAACTAGATACAAATGGGAAACAAAATATCTAGTTTGTAGAATCATCATAGAATCATAGAATGGTTAGGGTTGGAAGGGACCTTTAAAGGTCATCTACTCCAACCCTGCTGCAGTGAGCAGGGACATCTCCAACTAGATCAGGTTGCTCAGAGCTCTGTCCAGCCTGACCTTGAACATCTCCAGGGATGGGGCATCCACCACCTCTCTGGGCAACCTGTTCCAGTGCTTCACCACCCTCATCATAAAACATTTTAAAGTTAAACAGCAATACTTCAGAAAAGGAGCTGGGAGCTGCACTGGATCACAAGATAAGCAAAAGACACAAATAGAAAAAGGCAAAGGTCATTCTTATATATTCAGGGAATATAGTATGTAAGACAGAGTACTACTTTCCCTCTGCTTGCTACTGTTAAGGTTACAGAATAGTATCCAAGTTTGAGGCATTGCATTTAAATAAAGACAACTGACAAATTCAGAGAAAAGGAGTAAGAGCGATCACAAATACACAAAATATGACCTGCACTGAAAGACTGAAGAATTTATTTAATCATTAAGAGGGGAGGGCTATGAAAATAGTAGTAAGATATGCAACAGTGCTGCAAAGAAGAGAGTAATTTGTCCCTTATTTCCATGGTGAACAGGAAAAAGAGTAAGAAAATTATAGAAGGGAAGATTCCAATTAGTAACTGAGAAAACTTGTGTATGTCTAAGGATAGGAAGGAGTTGGCAGGCTGCTGGTGAGGTTGTGTCCCTAAACTGGAGACATTGCAGAACAGTTTAGACCAATGTGTGTCTAGAAAACTTAGATATGCTTGATCTAAGTGTAAGGCCAGGCATGGCCTAATGACTACTTGTAGTCCCTTCTGGCTCTGTGATTTTTATAGTTAGAAGACAGTTCACATATGTTAGATGGTTATGTTATGAGATCCCAGCTGTCAGTCTGCCTTTAGCAGATCTAATGTGAAAATATTTGAAATTAAAAGGGGAGATAAGTAAGCCCCAAACATGTTATAGGCAGGTAATGCACAAAATATAAAAGGAGAAGACATGCACTATATTGTCTAGAGTAATTCCAGTGCAAAAGACATATGAGTTCTTCTGGCATGTGTGTGTGAAAATGATAGAGTATTAAAATATATGAAAATCTGTGATATTTAGTTATTTACATGCTTGTTTAAGATAACAATTATTTTATGGTTTTAACTAGAAAGGCCACAAACTTGCATTAGATAGTTCTTTACTAAAAAGAATAATGTTTATGTGTGCTTCTTGAAGTGTGATCTGTATTTGCAGTATAGCGTTGCATTCAATTGATATAATTTGAATAAAAGTTTAAAGTGAAGACTGCATACATGCATTAGGTTATGTTCTCTTCAAAATATTGTAACCTCCAGCAATTCAGTATTTTCTAGAGGCAAAGACTTTGTTCAGCAAAACTAATTTATAAATAATTTTCAGTTCAGATGATTTAGCAATATTCAAATAAGAGAGCCTTCACAGAGAAGAAAAATACCCCAGCCTTCACAAAGCTGATTAGCAGATTTCTAGGATGGGGCCCTTGGGTTGTGAATACCTCTACTATAATATCAGAAGTGCTCATGAAAGAAGGAAAGAAACAAAACCCCAACATAGGTGAGAATGCAACTCTAGAGAAATTTCTTTCACCACTAACTTTTAATAGAAAAGTGAATTGATAAGATGAAGCAAGAAAAAAGAGCAAAGAAATAGAAAGTTCAGTTTTTATCTCAACTGTCATAATTCGTGAGGAACCTTTTAAAGTGCTCTGTTGCTAATATAAATTCTTTATGTGGTTGTGATTAGAAAGCTGAGGCTTATGCCTGTAGATATGTCTGGATTTTCAATATAATGAGCTGTTCAGGTTGTACTTGGCTTGGGATAGAACTACAGGCCTTGTAAAGTGGATGCCCTCTCATGACTGAAGTAATTTTTCCATCCCTTCCAAAACATTCATCTGGAGAAAAGGTTGGAGTATTAGAGAAGGCAGCTTAATTTCCCATTCACTAGCTGTAGCCCAGTGATGCCTGAAACTCAGGCAAACAAATTGGACAAAATCCATTTAAAAGCAAAGATGCTGTAGAAATTCAACTGATTAAAGATGTTTGTGTTTTGGTAAAACCTGGCTTTTTATATAATTTTCTTCTGCATGCTTTAGAACAATCAGTGGAATTTTGGTTAATTTGTATTAAAATAATAATTTGTTAGTTTGGCTTGTGAGGTTCCTGGTGTATTTAAAGCCTCATACTGAAGGATTAAAGAGTGAGTCAACGTCAAAAGTAGCAAATAATGCATACTTTAGTCTTGATTCTCTTCTCACATCTTCTTTAAAATACTAAATTCCAGTTGACTACAATGGAGTTTCTCTTTATGTGTACTGGAGTTTAAAAAAGATAAAACAGTGGTAGACACGTGTGAACAGAGAAATAGAAAATAGGGAGATGGAGGATTCACCTATCTAGTGTGGGGCTACTTCCATCCTGCAAATGCAGTTGCTCCAGACAGTGATTCTGAGTCCGCAGCCCAAGTGGGATGTGGTTAGAGCTACCTTGCACTTCAGTAACCTGACCACATCCATGCTGTAAAACACTCAGCCCTGGGGCCTGTTGGATGTCCTTGCAGATTTCATTATTATTTTGTGTGTGTTATTTCTGGTTCAAAGTGCCTATGACAGTCTTAGGAGAGTACTGCAGCCTGCCAGACTGCAGTGATTAAAAGGAACTGCACTTGTCTAGAAGAGGAATAAGAGGGATATATCTCTTCTTCTCACCTGCGCTGGCACTTTGAGAGGCTCATGGTGGCATATATGACGCCTCTGTGAAGCCTCTCCCAAACCCATTCTGCTTTACTAAAATGGGGAATTCCCAAGACCATCTCCAATGTCAACTGAAGCAGGCAGCAATGCCCAGAGGAGCATGCAGGACCAAGCACCCACGTCCTTTTGTAGGGATATAAAAGGGAAAAGCAGGAACAGACCTAATACTCTGCAGGAATATCTGTGTATTTAAGGATTCTCCATGAAGAGACATGTCAAAGTCAGCCTTTTCTTTAGCCTTGAGGAGTAACTTGGAAAATAGCCTTCATGAGCGGGGTTTTGCTTGGTTTAGAGCCAAAAGCTACAGGATGCTTTGCATTCAGTGGACTGAAAAGGCTCTTGTGAATGTCTTTCACTCTCTTCATGTCTTTCACTCCATCTTTATCTCTGTAACTGCCAGGACTGTCCAATTTGATGGTGAATCATCCACTTCCCTTGGTAAGGAAATTGTAAAGAATCTTGTGTGGCTTCCAGTTTAGGTGCCAATACCAGGCATGGAGACCAAGAGGATACTGTTTTCTGTAGGACAGCGATGAGATCCTATTTTCTGTCCACAAATTTTCTGTTCCTTGTGTGGGAATCTTGTAAGGCCCTTGGCTCTTGCTGGGATAAATGTGTCACCAGGGTCCCATGCATCTTGTCTCCCAGCATAGAAAAAAGGCCAAAGCATTGCAACCAAAGGCCATGGAGAAGGACCAGGCTATCTTGTGCTCTCCCTTCTCCACCGTGTCAGTATAGAGGATGCTACAGAGTCGATGGGGAGAAGGCTTCCATGGAGGCTCTCACTTTGGAAAGGGTACTTGGGTTCAGGCTACATTCAGGGACACCACAGCTCCTGACAGTGTGCCCTTTCTTGAAGTTTTGGGGCAACGGCTGAGTCTGTGAGGGGAGTACTGGTTTACCTTGCCTTGCCTGCCAGACCCAGGTCAGTGGGTTAAGCTAGCAGTCAACTGTGTCCCATGGGTTTCCCCATGCCCTGCTAATATAAGTTAGCAGATGCTGGTGTGGTGGGTTAATTGGATGTGTGCAGTACAGAAAAGCAGCCCTGGGTCCAGTTATAGAGAGTTTCCCAGCCTGCAGTGAGTGACCAGGAGCATCCGTGTTGGTGTGTCACATGGCTGAGGGACTCAGCAGGATACCCTCAAAAATGGGGACACTTCAGGCATGGCAGTCTGGGCAACAGGTTTTTAAAGAGAGGGTTTTTACTTAGAAATCCACCTCAGTGACAGGAAATGTCCTTCAAGTTACACTTTATGCTTTTGGAAATATTTTTATTTAAATATATGTTCTCCCTCATAGCTTTTCAATCTTCAGGCTTCATTTATCTTGAAGTTTAGTCTCCTCCATATGTTACCATCAGATGAAGAACCAGAGCTGATGAGCTGCTTGGAAATGTTTTGTCATGCTATATATGAGTTTTTTGCTTTGCAGCTAAATGTTTTTACATTTAACTTGCACCCCTTCTGAGAAGAGATGAGTATTCACTGTTAGCACTTTTATTTCATACTTACATAATAGCTATTCATTTGCTCGAAGAGTGAATTTTTCCATTAAGGATTTCCAAGCCTCACATCACAGTAGTCTGGAGTCGCAACTGCAATTTGATGCTACCTTGGCTTGCACATAATTAGTACAGAATGGTGCATGATGCCACCATCTTCCCTATGATGGAAGCTCTGTCTTAGATGATGCAGAGCACTCCCATTTGATCTAAACAAAATTGACTCAATTTAGCAAGTCAATCTCACTAAAGAGCATCTTGGGACTTAATAACATGCACGCAGTATGATAAAATGTTTGGTTAGTGTAAGGGTAAACAGGGATGTTATTACAGAAAGCTGTTAGATAAATTTGCAAATGGATTTATTTGTTTATTTACATTTATAAAAAATTCTTATGTCATGCTGTAGTTGAATGATCTATAGATATACTTCATAATTATATTCATTTGACTTTCAGATTGCATTTTGGATTATACTGTGTAAGAATTTTATCAATGAAATCTAGCAAAGTGAAAGCAGAAAAAATTCAAATTTGGTTGCATTAAGCATAATTCAGGATAGTTTTAGGACTCAGTCATTTTTTTTTGCTTATTTTAAAGTCAACAGACATCATATCTGCCAATTTACATCAAAATACTTTAGAAAGGCATGGGAACAGAAGAAAAAAGTGAAAAACTTACCTTTGTGACTTAGGACTATAGTGATGTATACACAGTAGTTTTAGGGTCTATTTTCTGGCATTATTTTTGTCTTTTATAACCAGAGACAGTTTGTGCTCCACTGGAAATGCTATTTTATTAAAGGCATGGCTGTTTGGAAAATAGCAACTGAGAGAGCCTTCCAGAAGCCTTCAGTTTCCCCTCCATCCTGGAGGAAATCAGATTTATTTTCATTTTTCTAACCACAATGCCATATCTATGGTTTTGTCTAGGTCAGTTGTAGTACAAAGGTACACAAAATTTCATTTAGGTTCATTATTTGGCCATTCACATCTGAAATCCTACAGAATTTATACCACATTAATGGCAGGAGCCCACACTTACTCTAAATACATCTAGCACTGTTATTATATTGCTGCGTAGATGTAAGACATTGCCAACGTATACTGGGAGATCACTTGTCCATGGCTGGAGGTGAAGGTAGCTGGACACAACATGAGGAACTACAGGACCAAGCACAAGAGGTTGCTCAATATAACAAGGAATAGACTGTGAGGCTGCCAAAAGTCACTGACAGTGTTGTGAAGGATGGCTGGGTCTCACAGTGGCTGAGGGGGGTTCTTGGTAATCCCATCTGTGACACCAGGTAATGTGGAGATGACCTAGGTAACTGCACCAGAAATACCAAATCTGGGTACCAAATCTTTTCCCCAGTGGGGGAAACGTGAGCAGTGGAAAGTGATCAGAGGGAACATGGGAAAAGAAAATGGGAGGAAGAGAAGAAAAAAGGGAAGAAAAAACCCAGAAGAATATGGAGAGAAGGGGGATAAAGGGGGGTGGTCTTGCACTGCCTTGCATCTGATCACCGTCTGATCACCATCTGAACTCCTAACTTTTTCTGTGCAAGGATGTGGGATGCTGGTGAGCTTTAAGCCAAACTAGCTAGTGAGCAGGACAAGAAATCTAGGTCTAGATACTGGAAGGGCTGTAAATCTAGGGGCTGGTTACTGGAGGGGCTGGTTACTGGAGGGACTAGGGGTCAAGGACCAGATACTGGAGGGGCAATAAGCTTATGCCAGCTACCAGAGAGATGTGTGTGTGCATGTGTGTGCGTGCACCTTTTGGGAATATACATCTACCCTCACGTCCAGACAACCGGAAATAAAACATCTGGGTCCCAAAGCCGTTGGCTTTGCCTCCCCTTGGCTGACATTGCATACACAACAGTTGTGCCGATTCCCACAGCCTTTCCCTTCTCTGTTCCTTAATTTCTCATCATCCAACTTACTATGATAATTCAAAATAAATTCTGCAACATCACACAGGATTTTAGTCTCAGTGCTACGCAGGGGGGGTCTGCAGTCTGAAATCTATTATAGCTATGCCTATGTTGCTGCTAAAAAAGCATGTTAAAGCATGTGATACATATTGGCCCACATACTTGTATCTGTGCCTTTGTCTGTAGGGAATGTGGAAAATTTTAGAGATCGTGTCAAACTATTTTAATTTTAAAATGTTTTATAAGATATGTTAAATAATGTACAGACATATTCAATGCTATAGGAGTTCCTTGCCCTCAAAAATTCCTAGTAGAGTATACTACGTTTATTAATATTATTTTCTTTAAGTTTTGGTTGTATTTTGTGTATTACGTGTGCCATATAAATGTCTCAAATTCTGAAGCACGGAACTCATTATTAGATAATTTTACTTATTAGCTAATTTTGTTTTCTGCAGAATCCTCTTAAAATATGTAGGTGTATATTGTTGAGATCTTTCTTGCAGAGATGCTATTAGCTGTTATTTCAGATGTTACTATTATTATTTTACTTTTGTTATTTATTTAAAAGGAAAAGGAGTGAAAACTTTCAATGGAAAATCTATTATCACAACTGAAAGCAATGACCAAATCATCTGAGTAAGAGGCACACTAAGCCACAGGATTAATCTTAGCTGCTTTGAAAGTAAAATGATATGTTGAAAGTCAGTATTTGATGAAACAGCACATAAGTCTAGAAAGCTTTTTTAAGACATGAGCTGCACACAAGCAGGGCTACGACCTTGTTGGCATCACGGGGACGTGGTGGGACGACTCATATGACTGGAGGGTCAACGTAGAGGGGTACAGGCTTTTTAGAAAAGACAGGAAGGGGAGACGAGGAGGGGGTGTCGCTCTCTACGTCAGCAACTGGCTGGAGTGTGTGGAGCTCCGCCTGGGGATGGAGGAGGAGCTGACAGAGAGCTTATGGGTCAAGATCAGAGGACGGGGACAGACAGGGGATGTTACGGTGGGGGTCTGTTACAGGCCGCCTGGCCAGGAGGACAGAGCAGACGAAGCGCTCTACAGCCAGATAGGAGCAGCGTCGCGGTCACAAGCCCTGGTCCTCATGGGGGACTTCAACCACCCCGACATCTGTTGGA
>JAAGAY010144359.1:0-24556 GCA_011801015.1 Ardeotis arabs | reverse complement strand
CCCCCCCCCCCCCCCCCCCCCCCCCAAGCAAGGGCTTTAATCCCGATCAAGTCCACAGCATCCAGGAAACCCAACTCAAACTTCTTCCAGGGTTGAGCAGAGAAGACAGGGAAACAAAAACTGTAGAAAGATGCCAAAGTCCTATTGCAAATAATAAGAATGGGCAGAAGAAATAAAATCTCAGGATATACTTGGCCTTGGATATTAAATACTACTGATTATAGGAGGCTAACTGTGCTATACCACAGCCTGTGCTCTGGCTTTTGGCAGAGATATAGGTAGAGCTTGAACAAGAAGCAAAGAATTTCAGGATATCTAAGCAGCCTTAGTCAAAAAGATAGTTATGGGAAATATACACATGGACTGAAGAAGGAGAAAGAGAAATAAAGCATAGTATGAAGACTGCATAAGAAATCTTACTCTTTCAAGTTATCCACCGGTAAAGACATTTTTAAAGTCACTCTGATCACACTGAAACGGCAAAATCCTAATATACTGTCTGCTGTATCAAGGTCGCAGTTTGGGTGGGTCGTGTACATATTTAGAATCTAAACTTCAATAGCAAACATACAAAAAGATTTGTTATTAGAACAAAACAGGGATTTGTCTTCAACTCCCTTTCATAGAGAAGTTTTCAGAAATCAGCGCCTTTTTTCTCCCTTTTTGGTAGATATTTTCATGTACCTGCTTTAATCATAGAATTTGTAGAGCTCTTGGGCATTATTCAGTAGCTTCACTAACTGTACTGGGTTTGGTTCAGGTAGTCTTTTTTCCTGACCCTCGTCTTCAACAGCAGCTTTAACCAACAATACTTAGAACACCTCCAGTTTTGAGGCTTGCTTTTTCATAAAAAAAAATTAAAATCCTCTAACTAGGAAATAATTTGGTTGAACGTGCAAGTTTTGGTGGCAGTGACCCTAACTGGACATTTAGACTGCTGGGATTTCACCCTTTTTCACTGCAACTGCGTGTTTCCGTGATTTCCAAAGTGTGGCACACGTCCTCTGGGAACGAAGAATTCTCCTGATACTACTTCTCATCAATATCTTTTATAAATTGACCTGTTACTAACTGCTACGCTTTATGAAACAAATCAGACACAGTTCACATTTGAAAGAAATAAAATTAAATGGCTTAACTCACAGAAATATTTTCACCCTATCAAACAAGAGTCATTCTCAGGGAATAACTTTAATGTCTGCATAGTATGGATTTTTCATTCACTTCCAAAACTTCTCTACTGTCTTCCAGACTTTCAAAAGTACCACTTCCAATAAATTCTTCTCTATGTGATTTCATAACAAGCAGCATCTTTTTATTCTAGTGCTTGAAAAAAAAAATATAAATTCCTCACTTTTAATTTGCAACAGACATTGAGTTTTAGAGAGCACTTCTGATGGGCTGAATAATCACACACCTGCATGAAATTTCCCACTAACTCTTACAGCCTGAAGGAATCTGTGTCAGGCAAGAATCTTGATTTAGGCAAGAAATGACTAAAAGTCTAGTATCATCTCACAAATTAGCATGAAAGAATATCACATTAAGTGTGGGGGAAAAAAACCCAACACAAAACAAATGCCAACAGGTAACTTTTATGGCTTATCCATTTTGTATCTCATTTTACTGGAGCTCCCTTAGTTGTCTGACCCATGTGACACACCAGCATACATAAATCAAGCCTAATTATAAATTGCTGTCTTCCTAAGGAAAGCGAAGGCTCAGGCTGATATATCAAGACACATTCAAGGCACGTAAATCAGGATTTGTACTCACTGTGGAATGGAAAACAGAAACAGAATGGACTTGATCTGGATAGTAAGTAGCAGAGACAAAAACATTAATAATTCCTTGTAAAAAAAGAAGAAAAAAAGAGAGTATTATATTGTCTCTGAGAGTTTAATTCTCCAAACTGCAACACTCAACTTAGTCTTTACTCCTATTCATAGTCCAGCTGTTGCAGAAAGTTTATTGAGGGCTCCATGGGAGCAGAATAAAGACATGCTCCTGCACTTCATTTGATGACTGAAAACCATCACACACTACCACAGCTATTCAACCTAACAACTGCTAAACAAAAGGGATCGCACCCCATGTTGGAAAGGATGGAAAAGGATACTGTGATCTACCATGACAGGATCTGTGAGCAAAGGATGACTGTAAATGCTGTGATAAAATAACGGCTCCAGTGCTCTGATAACAAGCAGGTGAACCACTGTAGACTCATGGTACCAGACAGACACTGGAACAGGAATTTTCTTTCCTTTCGTTACAGGAAGCACCGGTTTTCACAACCACTCTACAATAGTTGATTCAGTCTCCTGCATGTGCGTGTGTGATAAATAGCGTAGCTCTTAATGGACGAAAAACCTTCCTATATGAGCTTTTAACAACAAATTGTGCCTGAAGAAAGGGGAATTTGCCTCCAAAGCCCTTCCCTCCCCCTGAGCTACTAACAAAAAAGAACTCAAATAATGCATTGATATTAAACTCAACCCCCTTCTGAGCCTTTTATCTCAATCTAAAAAATGTTTCTGACAACTGATGCTTCCCCCACGTTATCAGTTTTTCTCTTTGTGCTGTTACAAACACTTCAGCAGTAATTCTCAAGTAGATACGCTTCTAGACTCTTCCTGGAGATCAGTAAGCACACTGTATTTGTTTTAAATGCGCAGCAAATTTCTACCTCCAGGTAGCGTGTTTCGGTATTGATCACTGAGACTGCCGATCTGAAATGGTAAGCACTCTATATACACTGTGCTGCCTCTGATCCCCATAAACTTACAGAATTACAATGAACCTTCCTTTACCTCTCTTTATGTGTGAGCAGAAGAGGGACAGTAAGTAATAAGACAGTTATTGCTCACTTGATTGCTACCACCAGCAAATTTGAGTAGTAAAAAGAAAATAAAAGAGCAGTAAATTAGATATATTTATCACTGACGTTATCAAATGTACAGTGCGCTATCAGGAAAAAGTTGCAGTAAAGGAAAGATACATACCGTACGTCAGGGACTGAAAGAGTTAAGGTCTCCAGCACTGCTCTGGCCGGCCCGGGTGCAGGCTGTCTGCACGGGGGCGGTGGGGGCCGCACGGGGGCCGCGCAGCTCCCCAGGCCCCTGCTAACGGCTGGCCGGCCACGGCCGGGGTCACACCGCCGCCAGCTGAGGAGGGGGCTTCCCACCACCCCTCACCTTCAGCGCCCCCTTCGCGCCTGCGCAGAGGACTCGGAACTTTCTGGAACCCGACCCTTCACGGGGCAGAGCCGCGGGCGGGGACCAGCCTGGGCCAGACCCCGCCGGAGGGAGCCGCGTGGGAGCCCCCACCGGCAGTCCCCCACCGGCAGAGCCCCGCAGCCCCGCCACCAGGAGCCACGCGCCCGCCCGCCATCGCTGGGTCCGAGGGTGCGATCCCTCTCTCCCTCTTTCCCTCTCTCTTTTCTGTGTTCCTTTTCCTTCTTAAGAAATGTTCCGACAAGAGCCCCAGCTGTCAGCCCCCTTTATGCCTTCCAAAGTTAAGTCGTTCCTCCAGACGTTAAATAAAATCCTAAATCGATCGTTTGGTGTCATTTCACCTTAATTTAGTCCGAGGGAATCACAAACCTGCTGTGGCTCTGGGCCGTAGCACCAAGGACCAGCTTAAATAGATTTGTATTTAATTTTCTATTTCTACAAAAGAAAATTTAAAGTGTAAATTTTAAAATCTCAGACTTTGCTAGATGGAATACAGCATAATCATAATCTCAGCTTTTATGATATACAATAGTTTCTGTTACACATCTCCACAATTAGACATCTTCATTTTCACCTTCACCTAGCTGAATGGTTCTGAATGCAAGAATCAGACATTTCTCTCTTTGCACATAGATGTCTATGGGCACACACAACAGTTCCTGTCTCTCTGTACTAATAAGCAGGTACAAAGTGCTTCGTGGATATAGGTATCTATCCCTATGGTAGAAATCAGTTCTTCTCCACAATAGCCACCACAATTATCTCTGTATGTTCTGCAGCCACCGACTAAAGGCATCATCTTGCCAGAAGACAAACCATGACATATACCGTAATCTGCGAAGTATTGCCTTCGGAGCTTTAATCAATGTTAACATTAACAGTGCTCATCTCCGGCAAAGCATGAAACTATTGACCCCCCCAAAGACCTATGGTAAGATATGACAGTACCTTATCCTGGAATTTAATTTGTGTTTGCTACTAATTAAAATACGTGTGACGTGTCTCTAGCATTAACCCCAGTTGTAATCAAGCTGTGGATTGTGCCTTTCTCTTGCAAAATTTCAAGAAGAAACCTAGGGACAATGGTACTACAGAAAGAATCAGCTAGAAATCCCATGTAATTCATTAAAGAAGAAAATCAGCATCACATAAATGTAGAGAGATGTAAGTTGGTTCTGCAGTGTTTCTCAAAGAAATTTAAAAAAAAAAAACTTTAAAAGAAAAATATCAGATAACTGCAAAGAAGCATATTATTCCCACAGGAGACTCTGAGTTTAAGTTCAGAGAGTATTATGAAGTAAATGCGCGTTTTTCTCTTCTCTCCTGGGGACAACCTTCCACTCTATGACCTCTTTACTCTTAAATCTTCTACACTTCAGAACATTTCAAAACACTTCCTATGTTTTATTTCCTGGGGACTGTCTCATTATTATTACCAGTGTGTCACCTGCAGTGAGGTTCACACTCCAGGATTATCCTATATTCTCCTATAGGGTCTATTGAGATTTCAACCACCCCAGCAGACAGTAGGTGCGTGCTGTGGCACTACTATCCACCCAGAAAGCAGCCCAGAATCTGTCCCAATCCACTTTATGCTCTTCCCTTGGCAAATAAATCATTAATGTAACAGAAATCTCTAACACTGGAACAAACCCGTCCCCTCCAAAAAGGGCAGTAAGTCCTATCATTTCCCATCTCACCATCTTCTCCCTTGCTTTTCTTAGACAAAGAAAATGAAAAGATAATATATCATTGATTTAAAATTATTATCAGGTGACAAAAAAGGCAGCCTTTAACCCTTTCTGAGTACTTTAGTGTAAGACAGTGTTCATCTGTGTTACAGATTAATTGCTCTGGACAGTCAGACCTTCTTTTCACTCAGGTTCCTGAAACTCAGCTGAAAGATTATGTTCTTAATTTACAGAGTAGATAAGAGTATGGAAATGATCTTAAAGAAGTGAAAACCTGAATTTCATTGTGAATATATAAACTAAGATGCTGAAAAATTAGAAGCCATTGCTGAAGTCTTATTTTAGGTAGAACTTTATTGTAGGAAGATGAGGCAAGTTTGAGGCTGAAGTAATGGGAATAGAAAATGCTTATAAGGATCCTGCTGAACTTTAAAATATTTTGGGGTGATTTGTTTTGTTGGTTTGGTTTTGGTTTCTTGGGGTTTTTTTTGGTGTTTTTTTTGGTTTTTTGTTTTTTGTTTTTGTTTTGGTTTTTTTTTTTAGTTTTTTGGCTTGGTTTTTTCTTTTGTCCCCCCCCACCCCCAACTGATTATAACAGAGCAATGAAATGCACGTCCAAAGTCCAAAACCACACGGACTGAAACTGTCTACATTGAATCTTCCACGTTGTCAGCTTGGACACAGTCTTTACAAAGCGGACTCAACGTGAAGTTTTACATTCACGGAGACCAGGATCCTTTGGAGAGACCAGCAGTAGCTTCTGCACCCCTGTGCCTCCACAAACCTCATGCTGAAAAATTATGAGACCTTAAAGTCAAGCTTCAGTAACATTTCAGTTCCCACATTTTTTGCCAAATTCTTTTCATTTTCTTCCTCCACTTATCTTCCGTCTGACAAAGAAGTAATTTAAGAGAAAAATATGTTTTAAGAGAGTAACAACCCAGTTGAGATGAAGAGCAGCTATGAATTTAAGGTGAGGTGTAGCTGCTATGGGTTGTGCTGTGATGATAATGTCAGTGTTTCATAGTGCCACCTGCAGCTCGTGTGACAGATGTGATTGTGTATTTTGTTTTGATACACTTGAGAGGCACCCTAAAAATGTTGTGTGTTTCCTGGCCATAAAACATGACCGCCAATCCTCTCAGCCTCCCTGGAATCAAATCAAAAAGAGAGACAGTGACCTTTCTATTGGGGAGAAAGAGAGTATCAGTAGGAAGAAATAAAGAATAATATGTAGCAACTGTCAAGAAATGCAGAATTATTTCTTCCAAGAGTAGTTACCACTTCCCTCCAAGAAAGATTCTGGTGTACTCTTTTACACTATCATACTTAACTGCCAAGTGATCTACTGAAATTAGCAGGGTTACTCAAGTAGTAAGAAAAAAAGGAATTTTGAAAACAGATTGTAGAACCCAGTCATTGCTAAATCGTTTGACTTGGCAACATCTATAATAAGTATTTTTCATCTTTTTCTTTCATCCATTAGGTATATTTTCATAAAAATAAGCATACTTGATCATTATTTATGTTTTTAAGTGACATCATCCCATAATTCTTTATTTGTAACACTGATATTTAATTAGTTAAGTATGATTGAATTTTTATGCTTTATATATAATGGGAAAAAAACCCAGTGTAATACTGCAATAAATTTGCCAAAACTGAAACCTTAAACATGTATATTTGGGAATTCTAAACAATATGCAGTCATCTTAAGCAGTAACATAATCATGAAACATATTAGTATGGGGTATCATTCTATCCGTCATAAGAATTTTAGAAAAATGTAATCCTGCTAGATCACACCAGTTCGCACTGAAAGATACCACTTGGCAATCCACTGGTCACTAATGAAACATTACTGACACATATAGGGTGTAATTCTAATCTTGATACAGCTGTCATCATATATTTTTAATAGGTTTTGATTCACAAATAATATCATGATGTATGCCCATATCTTAAAATGCAATTGCTATAGATATTTAGTATCAACAGAGGGGAGAGAGGGAAAAAAAAAAAACCACCACAAACAAACAGTGTTTGGGCTGGAAGGGACCTCTAAAGCCCACCCAGTCCAACCCCCCTGCAAGGAGATCAGGTTGCTCAGAGCCCCGCCCAACCTGGCCTGGAATGTTTCCAGGGATGGGGCATCCACCACCTCTCTGGCCAACCTGGGCCAGTGCTCCACCACTCTCAGTGTAGAAAATGTCTTCCTGGTGTCCAGTCTAAATCTACCTCTCTGAGTTTAAAAGCATTACCACTTGTCCTATCACAACAGGCCCTGCTGAAGACATTCTTCCCGTCTTTCTTATCAGCTCCCCTTGAGGCACTGAAAGGCCGAAATAAGGTCTCCCCAGAGCCTTCTCTTCTCCAGGACTCAAAAAAGCTACCAAGGAATTAACAAGCAGAAGCAGTAGTAGGCTCACACTTAAATGAGCCAAAGGAATTACCTTGCTCTTTCTACCACATCAAATGAAAAAGGGGTCTGGAACACAAGGTACAATTTTTAAATAGGGGATATTATTCTGCTGGTAGTATTCCCATTGGGAAGCACGAGGGCTCAGTTCTTCACGAGAATTTCAAGTGTGGAAGTGGAGTTATTGGTTTATGGACTACTTATTGGTTTCAGACCAATTTCTGGTTTCGGTTTCTCTCAGGCGATTGCATTTAGTGCTTACGTAGACTATTCACAGGTATAGCTGTAGGGCCAACAGCAACAGCTGAACACATTAAGAGAGCCACTGGCTGAAATGCAAGTGTAAACCATCTTTCCATCTCCCTTGTGATTATTTACCAGCTCATCTAATCTAGTCATTAACTTAGTAAGAATGTAAGGGACAGACTTCCAGGTGAAAAGCTGAAATAGTTCCTTGACTTCAGTGGAACTTGGTTGGCTTGGAATAATACTGACTCTCTCCTAAACTGAGATTTTTAGGAAAGCAAACAAAGTAAAATATGCTTTCCAAGTCACAACTCTAAAATACATCCTGTAAATTACATTTTCTCTTCTCCCTCAGGAACAGGAACCTTGAAAATACAAAAGTGTTGGCTTTTAGCAAATATTAACCTTTCAATTCCAGTCTCTTTCTAGAGGGTGGCTGCCAGAGTGATATGAAATACAGATGGACTATCCATCACATAACTTCTGCCTATGGGCCATTGCACAGCCTTAAACAACAACAGAAACCAAGAGATAAATCTTGTGATGAAATACTTGCAATTCGTCAGAGACATTTTGAGCTAATGCCAGCGTTTATCCCAGAGAGGTTTCTCCACTGTCAGCAGAAGCAGAGTGTTTGTAATGCAGTTTGCATCAAGACTGAAACATGGTTCCACGGACTGAATCTGAGCAATGGCCAGGCAACGCACCTGGAAAACTGTTTTGTCCGCATTATTCACAGAGCAGAACGCAAGATCGAAAGTCAGAGTTCACCCGTGAGCGTGCACGTACAGAGTACAAGGCTCTGTTTGAGAGACTGAAATTTGGAATGATGCATTCATCTCAAGCACTGGCCCTAAGCAGCAGCCTTCAGCCTTACAATTACACACACACAGAGGTCTGGAAAGTGATGTGGTTACACCGTGGATTTTTAGGAAGAAACCCTCCATCTAGAAAAGGTTTGTGTTGTGCCCAGCCCAGCTTTTAGAGAAAACGTGCATAGTAGGATGATGTTTGTTACGTGACATTTTATCTGCCAAATTCCAATCTCACAATGCCAATGAAAGGTCAGATTACTTTGGTAGTGTTATTAAATAACAAGAGGGGAGGGGCAGGAAAAAAAAAAAAAAAAAAAAAAAAGAAGAGATTGAATTTGGCCCCTGATTAACCTTGGGGATTTTGTGACAATTTAGTGTGGGGATCCTTACTCCTTTCCCTTGCATCTATTTGCAACGGCTACCATATTTACCTGGTGGTCCCCAGACTTCTGTGGGACATCTGTCCAAAGAAACATTTTCTTCAAGTCTTGGAGTGGGTTCTTCTGCTGTCGTGTTTCAGGAATTTAGGAAATAAAAATCAGCATACAAATTAAATATAAATAATCCCATTTTCACATAGTTTTTTTTTTAAATGTAGTTTGGAGGCCCTGACAATACCTCTTGATGTGAATGCATCTCTCACAACACTCATCACAAGAATTCTTTACAACTTCAGTTCTTATTTGAGAGCTTGCACATTACTCACAAGAAAAGGTACTTGACAGTTAAATATATTACGTACAGAGTCTTTGTACTATGAATCCAAGTCCCTTTTTTATTTTCCTTTCATTTTTCTCTTCTCCCTCCCCTTTATCAAATACCACTATTGACTGGGGAGCAAAAGCCCCTAAGATACTAAATCTTCAGACCATAAAGGGAAATGGAATGGTTTTCTAATGGAGTATATCTGAGAGCCTCTGGCTTTTAGAACCTGTCTTTAAAGTCTGCTTACTGAGGCATAGATGACCACTCAAACACAGATTTGTCACTTTGGTTTTCAGGACACCCATCCTTTAAAGCCCACAAAGTAACAGCAAGGACTTTAGTGGCTAGACCTTCTGTTGCTATTCATGAGGTTCTTGAATTGGATTTAATTTCATGCCAGATTTGACTCTATCAATGGAAGACCAGCTCAAATGATTTCTTAAGCAATGCCCAAATAACACCAGCCATTGTTACAAATCTCTTTATACTCTATAATGCAGAGCAAGAAGAGATGTTTTGACTGTAAAAATCAAAGCAGAGCTACCATTGTCCCAAGGGCTACTGTAAATATTTTACAGTGTGGAGTTAACTAAGGACAAACCTTTAATTATAATTCCCCCAATTTATAATCCAGGTCTTTAAAGCCAAAGATCTATACAAAAGGACACTAAGCCCTCTAGCATACCGTGTTATTGAGGTTTTCTTTCTTTATCTCAGCCTTCGTGTCTGAAATATAATCCCTATGATGTTGTGACTGCTTGCCTCTTCACAAGCTCTTGCACGCTTGGTCTCATGCTGCTGTGAGTGGCAGACAGATTGTGATCTTAGGACCAAAGTTCTAGCATGTAAATATCTGACCTGGAGTGAGCTAATTTGCAGATGCCCTGGGGATAAAGATCCCATATCAGTTTGGGAGCTAGGATGATGGAATAGAGTTCAGGAATTCACATCATGTTTAACACTTACATAACATAAAAAAATTTCACCAGTACATTTCAGAGTACTTGGCCACTGAAAGCATTTCAGCATTATTTTATAGAGGGTCAAAACAAAGCAGGAAATAGTTTGATAAAGACCCAACAGAAAGGCAACAGTACAGTTATGAATAAAGCCAAGTTTCCTGGTTGCAAACGTTACGTTATCTGGCAAAAGAAAGTGAGCATAGCCAGCTGTATTCGCTGTACCCCTACAGAGACAGGGATGGGAACTCAAAACCTTGACATGCCATTTCCAAATGGACATTAATGAGGCTTTGGTAATGTTGTCAATTTAACAAGTGGATTTCATTTTTCTTAACCAAGCCGCAAAGACCTGGTCAAACCCTTCGGAAGGAAAAAAAACCCGCAAAACAAAAACCACCCAACCCACCAACAACAAAAATCAACACGCATACACGGATAGCTAAATGTTAGACTTAGCTAGAAAGTCTCCCTTTCTCAACATCTATAGTTAGATTGTCATCTGGCTTGATAAGGTTGCTTCCAAAACATTCCTATTTTTAGATCTGCTGCCATAAAGATGATGCAAATTGGTTCCGCGGAACCAGCTGCAGAGTCATGCTGATTTACACCACCTCCTCCACAGTAGGAATGTTAATAACCCTGTTATTTTTGGTTCTTTTCCTGAGACTGCTTAAAACCCTGAAGAACAAGCTTGTTTTAAGCTAGTTGAAGACTTCACCTTTTGCACCCAAAGTGCTGAATCAAAGATCACCACCACACACACATTTTCTGTGTTCTCTAGAAAAACAGGACATAACGTGGACGTATAGGACAATACCAGATTTTTTTAATGCATGAGCTCATACCCAAAGCATTTGAAGCTACGTTTCATTGCATGAAGACACTCGGACTGTAGACATGGAACTAATGAGGTGGTTGGACCACCTCAAGCAAGCTTCACTTGCTGCCACCAGAAAGCACGGTCAGTGGCTTCTGTATTTAGAAGTAGTCGAAGCACGGTGTTTGACACCGTGTTAGGATGTGTTCCCCAGTTCCCATACAAAGCACAGGAGATGAGCGATTTCAAACCTACTCAAACTGTAGATTCGGAAGCTATTCTTGAATTCAAACATTTCTAGCGAAGAGCAGAAAGAGATGAGAAAAAACTAAACTCAAATGAGGGGACAGAAAGTAAATTGCATTTGAGAGCAAGCAGAATGGAAAACAGAGAGAATATGTGAAAAATAGATCAATGGGAGAACCTAATTTCTTCTCCCTCATGCCAATTCAGCTTTTATACAGAGATGGTACTTACACATCTTTCCGTAACAAGAACATGAGAGAACAAATGAACTGACTGTACAAGTAATACACAACAAAGTAATAACTGTGCAAAAAAAGAGGGTTCGTGAATTTCACCTGGTTTCAAAACTTGAGAATACCTCGAAAGGTTCAATAAGACTGAAATAACAATAAGTTACAGTACTGTAGGGGAAGAGATGTCATTCAATAGAAAAGACAGAGCAATTCATGTTTAGATTTATATTTAAATTAACCAGCATTGGAATACAGAGTTACACTTACTCACACATAGAGTCCTTATTTCAGCCTGTGCAAGTCTAATGAAAAATATCTTGGTTTCATCAATGATGAAGTAAACATAGTTACAAGTCTGTTTTAAACACATTTCACACACACACTGCAGATTTTAAGCCTACTGAAAAATAAAATCCCAATGGATATCTTCATAAAATTTAACTGTTTCTTCAGGATTCTTAGGAGTCATTATGAGCTTCTATGAACCTGGGGGGCGGGGGGTGGGTTGTTTTTTTTTGTTTTTGTTTTTTATTATTATTATTATTTGTTTGTTTTCAATTAAATAACACAACAGAATGTTCTCAGTAGCTCTTCTGGTAGGTGACAATACAACACCAGGAAAATTGGATAAAAATCATGTTTCCTTGTCTCCTTCAGGCTTACCAGAAAACTAGGGAGGAAAATGAAGGCTAAACTATGTGCAAACAAAAAAAACGTCTCTTATCCCCCAACATAATGCAGATTATCAGAATAAAAAATTAAAATAGGTTCCCTACACTGTTTCTACAAAGAGCTGAATCTACTGCCAAAAACATGGTAAATGCAATTCAAGACAGCTGCATCAAAGAATCTATTATTGGCCTGGGCACACCAGTACACAAAAGCAGAGAAATTACTATTATATAAACACCAAGAAATAGAAAAATTATTATTTTAGTCAGAAACAAGTAAAATTCTAATTTATTTAGAGAATATTGGCCGAGATTTTCAAGAGAGTGAAAAGCAGTTAGATGCCCACATTTCTCTGAGTTTTAATAGCATTCAGGTTCCTTTGAGAAGCCAAGACAACACTTTCAATTAACTGTTTTGCATAATAATTTCATGACTTGATCCTGATATGCCCTGAGACAATTCCCACTGCATTCAGGGAAATTTTAGGGTAATCAGCATCTCTCAGCACCTGACAGAAAACCCAAACCATAAGACTTCTCAGTTACCTACTTCATGGATGTAAAACAAAAACTAAAAACCTACTGCACACAAACCAACCAACATACACCTAAATGGCAATTAAATTGATTGTGTAAACAAGGCTAAGAAGAAAGAAAAAAAAAAAAAAAAATAGAGCTGGGGCTGTTCAACCTGGAGAGGAGGAGGCTCCAGAGAGACCTGAGAGCGGCCTTCCAGTGCCTAAAGGGGCCTGCAGGAAAGACTGGGAGAGGCTCTTCAGCAGGGCCTGTTGTGACAGGACGAAGGGGAATTGTTTTAAAATAGAGGGAGGCAGATTCAGATTGGATATTAGGAAAACATTTCTTACACTGAGAGTGGTAGAACACTGGACCAGGGTTGCCCAGAGAGGTGGTGGATACCCCATCCCTGGAAACGTTCAAGGCCAGGTTGGACGGGGCTCTGAGCAACCTGATCTGGTTGGAGATGTCCCTGCTCCTTGCAGGGGGGTTGGACTGGGTGGGCTTTGAAGGTCCCTTCCCACCCAAACCATTCTGTGATTCTATGATTCGAACACATTTTTGAGTCCTCTAACCCTGTATCTTTTCCAAGATAAGTAGATAAGGATCTGCCACACAGCTGGAAAACTTTTGGGCTGGAAAATCTCTTGGACAGCTTATGTGTTGGTTGGGCTTCTAAGCAAGAGGGAGATGCTTGATTTTATGCTTTGTACACATCCATTTCAGTGCTAAGTATATGTTACAGTTTTAAGCACGTGTTTAAAATTTTCTCTGCCTCTGAGCCAGGTTTTATATATTTTGTATTCAGGTATGAAAGCAGCAGGATAATAACCTTGCCTATGGTATAGTAGGATTCTATGTCCAAACTATGCAAAAGTAGGATGATTGTTTGCCACCCAAAAAAGCAAAAATGGTGTATAGTTATTTTATTTTCACATGGACTATCATTCTGTCAATCAGAATGTCACATCAACTGTCAATTCCCTTTAAATTCTAGAAGTAGGATACAATTAAGGGACATAAAACCACCACCTGCCACTCGGTCTAGTTAACCCAACCATGATGACGTTCTGGTTGTGATACAATAATCCTGCACAAACAGGGTTACTGCCAGGCTGCCTGACGTGAGCAGCACCTGAATTTAAACTGTTTTTAAAGCACTTGGGTATAGATACCAGCAGTATGTTTTAAAGAGCTTTCTTAATTATTTACTCTGTCTGAAGCAGTTCAAGCTCTCAAATGAAACTCTAATTCCCTCCCATCCAGCTGGATTATCTCAGACTCCTCAGGAGATCAGAAAAGCTGTGTTTGTGAGGCACGTCCCTGAAGCTCTTGGTCCTGTGCAGATCCACTTGCAGCCATTTTTGCAGTACCAGAATTCTTTCATTCAAAGCACATCTCAGAGAACGTTTAAATGACTACAACAGAAAGTCTTCACAACCTTTTGGATTTCTAAATTCAGTAAAATAGTAACTGTTCTCCTTAGTCATTAGTTATTTCCATTTAGCATGACTCCTCTTACACAGAGACACTGGATTTCCAGGGGGAACACCAATACAATGTCCAAGCCAGACACCAGACCATGATAGTTGAAATAAAAATCAATACTGAGCCATATAGATCCTAAAGTACACTGAAAATAAAATTGTTTTCCACCATAAATGTAATTTTAAAATCTAACATATTCAATACATTTGCTATTGATTATTCTAGCAGTATTTCTGAAAGCTAATGGATACTGTGTGTACTAGCTTCAATGTACTGGAGTACAAAAACTGCTTTTGTTGTCCTAGCAACAGCCAGAAAAAAATGATCTCACAAATCAAATTCAATGGAAATGCAGTGCTTGACTGAAATAGACAACTAAATGATTTTAAAATACAGGAACTTAAAAACATACTTTATGAACCGAATCTGGTCTTTCCAAACCAAGATCGTTCTAAGGAGCAGACAGAGTGGGAAACGTGAACCCACACCTTAAATGAAGAATAATACATACAAAACTAAATTGCCAGACTAGAATATTTTGCATATGTTTCTGCCCAGTTTCCTTTGGCTACCATTGTCAATGGAGTAGAGAATTCCCATCTCCTCCTGTGACCAGGAAATCATAGGAGGCTATTTCTATAAAGAGGTATGAAAGCCAATCTAAGGAGGTACTTCTATTGGCACTGCAGTCTCAAGAAAGCACCACGAGGGGCAGAGTGGAGGACTGGATCTGTACGCCGTTTAATAGAACAAGGTACAACTGAGTGCGCCGTGTTTCTTGCAGACAGCCTCACTTTCTCTGACGTGTAGAAAGGGAACCAGAGGACATGACTCTACACACACACCCTCCCATATTGTTTCAGGATGCTCTGCTCTCCGAACATCCCACTGACCTCCATCACTTAGCGCCTAACTGCAGAATCAGATTTGTCACCTTGATCCAGGTCCTACTGCAATTAATGAATGGAGTAAGATTGTTTCCTTTTACATTAATGGGTCTTATACTGTGTTTATTTTGTGAGCATCTTCAACAAAATCCTGTAAGGAACAGAGAAAGTAAATAGCTAAGTGTATTTCAAAATCCATATGAAACTGGAATGAACCAGGGAACAAAAATAAATCACAATAGGTCTTGAAGAAAGTGGGAGGAATAGGTTTACCATATTTATGGTAAACTCTACTTCCATGCAGTCTCATGAACATTCATGTTGCATTGTATCCGAGATTATCAGATCGAGTGTCTATAAACTGAAAGTCATGCCATACAATTAACAATTCTGACAAAGACTCACTGTTCATTGGTCAGCCAAACCAGGAAAGAGTTCATAGGAAATAACACTTAAATATCCGGCATGCTCAGGGTGAAATCAGATATGAGAAAACAATGGGAATTTTTGAGGTATCTTTTAAAGCTGATAGCCATTTACCATTTCATCAATATTGTGCCTGTATATACAACTGCCAAAGGGAAATAATCACAAACAGGATTAAAACATATTTTAAATGAAGTTCTGTTAACTACTTCCATATAATTGTAAAAACCAATATAATAATAAAGACAAATAGGACTTGTATTTTCTTAGAGTTAAAACACCATTTAGAAAATCCATAACAATCAAGAGAGTCTGAAATAGATTAATTCCCAGTAGAGTTTTATGTAATTATAATACAAGATAAACCAGGTATCTGGTTAAAGAAAGTATACTGTATACACATTTTTATACATCATTGCAAGGGAGTATTGACAGCCTGGGGGCATGATGTGATCAGGAAGTGAAAAAAAAAATCTTTCTAGAATATTGAAAGAGCTAATTATCACTCACAGCACATATTCTATATCCTGGAGAAGATATCAGTCGGATGTAGTTATCCTTTAGATAGACTTTTTGAAGTGTTTAGTTTTGCCCTGTTTTACCACACAGAAATTAATACAGCTGGGTTGTTTGTGGTTTTGCTGTTTGATTTATTTTTTTTTTTTTTTTTTTTTTTTTTTTTTTTTTTTACTTCATTGACCAGTGGTGGAGACTTTCTGTGGAGATAATTAGTTTTTTTAAAAAGTAATATCTGACACACAGGCTTTACTGGCTTGTACTGAACAGCAGCTCTACGATATTCCTATAGAATTCCTCACTCACACATCATCTTAGTTTTTCACCAGTGGCAATTAGGTATTAGACACGAAGAGAGGAGACTGCACCACACAAACACTCCTTTTAAGTGCACCTACCCAGAAGGGAACGTCGGGGGGGAAGTGAGAGGTTTAAAATATGGCAACACATACACAAAAAAAACACCCCAAAACATTAAAAATAGGAGAACTACTGCAAGGATGAAATCAAAGAAAGCTCATGTACAAAGCCCCCTTCTCCACTCAGAGAGCAAGTCTTGCTAACTCCAGAGAAACAGAAGTAAATCCATCCCCACTTTGTCCACAGGGTCGGGGAAACCTAACACCCTTTCAAGGTTCAAGAGAAGAGATAGGCTCATCCTCTTAATTTCACATTAACTTAAAGGAAGCAACATAAGTCTCACTTTCTCAATTCCATTCTGTGGGATGCTCAGCACTTCTAAATTCTTTGGATCCTGATCTAGTTCTTCCCAAAGTCAATGGAAAGACTCTCATTGACTTCAACTGTCCACACGTTAAGACTCTGCATGAACAGATGTGTTCCCTGCCCAGTATTAGGAGACAAATGGTTCATGACTTAGCACAGGAAAGTCAGTATTTCTTGAAAGTCAATATATATTTTTATAACAGCTTTTGTGACAGACATCTTAAGACACAGAATAGTAAAATCAGACACTTAAAATAATTATGGAGCTCATTCAAACCAAGTAGACTACTCCAATGAGTATAAAGGTCATCAGTCTCTCTTCAAACATACCAAAGCACAGCCTAACGCTGAATTCAGAAAGTTTGAGGTAACACTTCTCTTAGCCTTGAGCTTATATATCACAAAGGCTTGAATCAGACAGGAGCTTGTCCGCTTGTAGTGGTCAACATAGAGAAACACAGGATTTTGCAGCCTCCAAAGTGGTAAGGGGAATGAAGAAGGGAAGATGCATGCTTTGTTCATGTTAGTTTAAATCTGGTTACCTCCATAGTTTAGGTACAGTATTACATCAGCTGAACAAAATGTTTCCTGGCACACTTCAGTAGGAACCTTGGCCCAGCTCAGTGTGATTGGCTTCATCCCCTCTACAAGTCAGAGAAAACCCAATTGTCCACTGACAAGTGTCACTTTCAAGTCTCAGCTATTTGTTATCTCAAAGACTTTCTCAGTTAGGAAGGAAAAACATGAGGAAAGAAAAAAAAAATTGTGCTGGACCCATGTCAAACGCAGTAAAAAGAGAAACAGCTGCTCTTGGTTCGGTCTGGCACGTTCTCTACCACTGGCAGTTGCTGGACCTGCTGTGCTGCTTTGCTCAGCAAGAACAGGATGATAATACAATAGAAAAGAAATAAGTTCACAGAAGTGAAACAATCAGCCTTGCTGGAATGCTCAAATCTGCACCAATCTGCAATACAAAGCCAGCACAAAAACCAGATAGCTGCGGAGAAAGGAAGCAAAGCAGCAGAATTTGGAAAGGTGTGTAAGGATAAAGGCAAAAGGTATTTAGAACATAAAGAACCTGCACCCAACCCTCATATTGCACACCATGAACATGTTCCTATGATGCAATGACTAATATAGCTTAACTCCCCAAACGCCTTTTATTCATTTTATGTCTTGAGCAGTCGGGGACAGCCTGGCAGTATCAGCAAGACAGAGTGTGAGTTTATGTCTTTCATCGTTTTCACACTGTAAAACAGCTTTCTGATTCAGCTGTGATTTGAAAGATAACTGTTCCTTGCTTTAGGCATGAAGTCCACTGTGGATGAAGGAGAGCTCTTGCTAAACCATCCTTCATTCTCAGGAAGACAGTCTTAATTGAACTGGAAATGAGCAGTTTTGAAACACCAAGGTTTATATTTTGCATAAACATGCAAATAAAGTAACAGAAAACACAATATTTCAGCCTTGTATTGTGCAATACATTATTTCAGTTATATTCTTACTTTTTTTCATACAAACTCTTCATGATTGCCTGGAATGCAGATAGCAAGTTGCTAATCTCACTAGTAAAGTGCCCAATAAGACCACAAATATAGATGTATAAATGGTATTTAAATCAGTTTACATAAGCACGTTTCACATTGATTTCAATCACCAGGTCCTGCTTTGTTTGGTTAGATAGCTACATTTTGAGCCATTTTAAGTCCTGATGCTGTCCTTATGCAATTGGCTCCAATGGCACAGCCATCAGTTTTCATCCAAAATTTAACTGAGAATCCCTAGAGTGCCATCTCTGTCTACATAAAATTAACCAATATCCATACTGAGTGCAAAAAGACATCTCAACAAGCAGAAAGCAACAATTTAACGTGCTACTAATTCAAGGAGATTTAAACACCAAAGCAAGAATAAAAGTTGGGGTGCAAAAATCTAACGGGCCAATACAAGTTAGGATAGACTAATGAATATAAATCAAGATACAGAGTTCTGTCCAAATAATCAGCTCATTTCCACTAACATTGTTTCATTCCAGCATCACAATGGAAGGAAGTATACCGAGTTTCCCAGGTCAGCTCCACAGGAACCCAAGAGACTGTACAGATGTGCATAAAAGATGAGAAAATGGTCTATTCAACAGCAAAAATCTGGCAGCACTCAGTGCTTAGCTAGCTGTTTGCAGAGCTTGATATTTGCTATAATGAAGAAATAAATAATTAAGCCAGCTAGCCATGTTTAGAGACATCCATTAGAGTACACCTGTCCAAAAGGTAACGTACTGCTGAATTGCTGACAAACAAGTCAACAGAACTCCAGAAGAGATGTAAAATCTGCCTTTACCCACATCAGAATGCAATACTATCAAGAAAGATGAAAACTATTATTTTTTCAGGAAAATTTATAAAATAGCCTAAGTTATTATGAAATATTATAGATTTTTTTTAAATTGGTCAACATATAATTGCTTCTGATCAGACAATTTTTAGATAATTCCATTGTCTATGTGACATAGCTTGCTTTATTCAAACAAGACTGGAGTAGTAATGGACCATTTTTTCCTACCTTTCCTTCCTTTTCTGCGCAGCGTAACTGACTCACCTTCAGTACAGATGTTCCTGATTTGGCATCAGCTGACACAAGATGGGAGGGGAGTCAGGTCCAGTTGAGTGAATTCTGGAACAGATGGATTTAAAAATGCTTTAACTCACCACCCACTCATCCTGTGCCATCAGCTATGATCTCATCAGCACTTGACACCACTGATATATCATGAAGGAGAAAACGATGCGTGTATTTACAGGTATGGCAGGCTGTATTGTCTATCTGGCTAAACGGCAGGCTGCTTGCAGGGAATCATGAGAACCGTTGGAGAGCATGCTGTTCTCTGAGGATTTTTAAGTGCATCAGTGAAATCAGGGTCACTGCAGGGACCAATGGCCAATGTTACAAACCTATCTTCTGGTACTCCTTCATCCTACTGCTGGTGCTGCAGCAAAAAGCTAAAAGCTTCAGAAACAAACATATAATTTACAACATACAGAGTGAACAAATTACACAAACTCTTCTGCAGCTGCAGTATGACCAAACTGAATCAGGAGGACAAAAGAAATCAACATATTGGGGATACAGAAAGTAGTTCACCCTGTCTACAGAAGAACCTAAAAGAAATATAAGTGTAAAACAAGTTTTCCATCGTTATTTAACTCTTATGACTATTGTTTCTGTAACAATGTATTGTTCCATGGTATTGTCAGTATTCCAGTGCTTCACAAGGGAGGGCAACTATCCTTATTTTATATTACAGACAAGGAAACAAAACAAGGGGAGTTACTCTCCAAAGGAAAATGGCAAAGCTGGAAGCAGAATTCAGGTCTCCAGTGCTCGATCCTCTCCACTATGTTCCCCCTGTTGCGCCGTGATGAAACTGCGTGTTCCACTAAAAATGCATCTTTTTTCAAGGACTAAGATGTTATAATTGCAGCCCAGCTGATATGGTTGTACTAAGGAACGTATGGCTTTTTGCTTGGCTATTTCAAGCTCTGCACCAAATCTTTACTACAGCACACTTTTTAAAATGTCATTAAGAAATTGTAATATTTATTTCATTCTTCCTAACCAGGCAAAGTGAAATGGAGAAATACCAGTTCCATCTCCTGACGCTCTTGTTTTATGATATGAGAACAGGAGAGGCCACTAATTTACTATTAATAATCTACAAATTGCATCTCCAAGGAGAGACTGAGCCATCTCCAAAAGCCTCACTGAAAACTGCTCATGGAACATGTTCTAGCTCCAAGTCATTTTTTTTCTCCCTATAGGGGCAATGAATGAATCCCACCAAGCTCAATGAGAGGCTTGGACCTCAGTGAAGTAATAAGAGGTGCTACAGCATGGCCTTTCTCCTTCAGCAACATACTCATTGTGCACCCTCTTCACATTTGTCTCTCTCATTTCATGCCAATAGGGCAGAAAAAAAAAAAAAAAATAGAAGAGGTGGGGAAGAGAGACTTTAAAGGCTGTAGAGAACATGGGTGATTATTGCCTTCATTAAACTAAACAGTAAAATATTGTTGACCTTTGGAGAAAGCAGTAAAAATGTCAAATTTTGCTCTTTTACTTTCTATGCAAAAATAAAAAAAAAATAAAAAAATCTTTTCTACACAGCGTTGTCCTTCCTTTGAGGCAACGCATTAAATTGTAATCAGCTCCCGGTATACTTAGACTCCATGAGCAACCACTGGAAAAATTTATAGAACAGAAGTATTCTTTTCACTCATCTTTATTAACTTGTCCCCCATCAGGGAAAGAGTAAGTGTTCCTCTATAGTTCTCTTGACTTCTGAGACTATTTGCATGCTCAAAGTTAAGCAGGTGCCCGTACAGCCAACTGAATAGCCCTAATTCCTCCCGCTTCCCTTTTCTTTATATACACAGACCTGATGTTGAGCTTGTCTAGAACAACGCCAACAAGGTACGCCTCCACCGAAGACAACTTCACTCCTTGGAGTAAAAGGTGTTTTTCCAGAATCAAGTTTTCTCCTTGGGAAACTGCACTTCTCCCCTACTGCCCGGTTGTTCTTCTTAGCAGCTTCCTCTGTCTTTAGGGCAGCTGTGATCAATACAGGTTTTCTAGGTTAAGAAAAGAGAAGAAAACTCCTTTAGTGATAAACAACTCAAGGATACATACGTTATTTACATATTTCTCAAGACCAATATTTGCCCTCTTGAAGATATAATTGTCATATGTACAATTGTCCCTCAGATCAAAGTCTAAATTAGAACCACTTTCTGTTTCAGTTCGCCCTAAGGAGATAAGTGGTTATATAAGAGTATTCCACTTACTTCTACACTATACTTATCATTATCCAAACAATAACAACTTTAATTACACTGCTGTACAGGGTTGCTCTGACCTGTTATACAGGAGAAAGATAATAGTCTTTTTTATTTGTACCTTTTGTATTATGACAAGGACTAACGCTTTCGGAAGGAAAATACAACTTTAACAAGTCTTATTCTTCAAGAACATAGTGTCCCCTTCTTAAAGGGGCAAAAACAGTGTTAAGCAAAATACTCCCTTGACTGGCTATTCCATATTTTTCTAGGAATTACTGACATTACATGCAACTCATTATTCTCAGTATTTGGTGCTACAGTGGGTGAAGAAACAAATTTTGGTCAGTGTCAATCAGTAAACCATACATTATTTCCAATAGAATGACATGCCACCTTCCTAACATTCTAATGAAAGATGCTAATAAATGACGAGCTGTCAACCCGATTGCACACTGCAGCCTTTATACAAAGCGACTGCTTTGTAGCCCCTCTGTAGATAAAGGGCAAAAACTCCAGAGGGGAAATTGACATTAAAGTGTGAAATTAAGTCCATTAAAAGGAGATCCAGAATGCAGGAAGCATACAGCAAGAATTTTTTTAAAAATAAATAAATAAAACGAAACCCATACATATAACCTGTAGCAAGACTTAAAGTCCCTCCAAAACTGCACAATGATGAAAAATATTTGAGTCAGCAGAAAGAACACCGAACACAGACTACTCCTTGGCAAAAAGAAAGGGTTGAGTTGAGACTGGAAAGTCCCCCCACAGTAATATTTAATTTCAAAGAAAATGGAGACTGATCCATTTTTAAAGATTTTTCAGTTTATAGTAGTGAAAATTAAATAAGAAATATCAGTGTAATGCCTACTTTGGGGACATGTTTGGTTTTGGACTTGTCAGCTGGCCTATGCATCCCCCAGCGATTGATCTTATCGGGAAAAGTCTACCTCAGATATTGTGGTGAGTGCTTCTTTAAAACTACTCTCTGCATTCCTCTTTCACAAACCACCCCAGAACATTCTGCTGCAGGACCCCTGAAATGCTGCAGCAACTCAGGAATTACCTAATGTTTGTCCAAAAGGCAGCTTTGTTTTGGTGCACGGTTTTTAAACATGGGAGTAGAAGAGAAGATGATCGATGTTGCACCAAAATCCACAGCTGAACAGTGGCATCTCAATGGCCTCGCTTGGAAAGTTTCAGAGGGCACAGGTAAAGGCATTGTGGGCACTCAGCAAAAAATCACTTTGCAGACTTACTGAACCATTTTGTTCAAGTAGCACCTGGATGCAAGAGTAGCAGTTTATCCCAGCCTAGAATCTCTCTGTTCTATCTAATATTTGTGCTAATCTTTTGTTGCCGTTTTTTGTAGTTCAGTGATTGTCCCTTCATTGGGTAGGACTGCCAGACCGAGTACAGTGTGCTGGTCCAAGCTGTGGGACCTCTCCCTACACACGAGAGGGGAAATTCAAATATAACCAGAAAGAGCTGATACCAATCTGGTGCTTCTTGCAGTGATATCTTTCTCTTACAGCTTCAATTTCCTCTGTTCTAACCATTGGCAAGGAAAAAATTATATCCTTAGTCACATATTTACTACCCACAGGGCACACTTTTTTCAGCCACATATGCCAAGTGCCCACCAATTCTTGGCATATATTAGCATGCCAAACTACATGGGGGCACAATCCAGAATTTTGGATGAAATGAATTGGCCAGGTGTGTGGAAATAGCATACTGCTCTTTTCTAGCCAGCAGAGGCCGAGTTGAAACTACGACTCAAATCCATTATGATGCACTGCCAAGGACTCAAGCTTACTGTCTAATTCTTCCCATAGCCCAGAAAAGTTAGCCATTACAGCAAAAATTGGTAAGACTACTTTGACACCTGATTATTCCTATTTTATTGAGAGAATACTCCATTTCTGAAAGGTTTCCTCAGGACAGTATGCAGAGACTTTCAATAGCCCAATTGTACTTTACAATCTGGTTCACCATGTGGTAGATATGGAGTTATACACCGTACACAAAAAATTACCTAGCAGTTAGGCTGCTTACATCTTCCCTTATAATCCCAAATACATTCATTATATTTGATCTAGAAATTAAGGAAACGCCTGGAAAATAAATACGTCAGAATGATCAAAATCCCTGGAAGCGTTCAAGGCCAGGCTGGATAGGGCTTTGAGTGACTTGGTCTGGTGGAAGGTGTCCCTGCCCAGGGCAGAGGGTTGGAACTGGATGATCTTTAAGGTCCCTTCCAACCCAAGCCATTCTACGATTCTATGAAAATCAGACAAGACAAAGATATATCCAATACAGACCAAAGCTGCACAGGAACTAAACTACTGCTTATCCTTTATCTTGTTGTATACATAGATCATAAACTTCTAGTGACTCTCTTCTTTTCCATTTGTACGAGTAGTTATAAGACTAATAATATTTTTAATGTAGATTACTGGCATACACTCAAAGCTTTTACTTATCCTTTTCTTATCATCATGTGATTCTGCTTTTAAACAGATATATTCTTTAAATAATGAGCTTGCCAGTAATTAATTTTATACTATATTGGTTAATGCTAAATTAGTATGGAATACATTAGGAGTAGCTGCAATATTTTGTTCTATTTCAGTCATTCATTGCAAACAGTGAGGTTACAGTAAGGCTCCAGTACATCAACATCTAGCAGTCAGTAAAAGTACAACTTGTCAGAGATCATCTTTGTATTGCGAGCCTGAAAGCTATGATTAGCAGACAGATATCACAAAGAAAACATTGAGAAATGTGATTTTATTGCACTTACAACTTCCTTACTTCAACATCTGCATTACTCAGCAGAAATTTTAATTCAACTGGATTTATTTAAAGTAAGCCAGATCAGTGGATAGATTCAGAAGATTAGCAGCTGTGACACTAGTTTTACTTTGACTTCCTAAAAAATTAGGATGGAGACTGACTTACATATTCTCCCCAAAGAATGAAGCAGAGTATTACAGAATGCATTTGCCAACAGAATAAATTGTGATTGACAAAAAGAAATTTGTTAATACAATGGTTTGAGGCAGTTGACAGAAATTTTTGTCAACAGAATAGATTAAGGGATTCAAAAAAAAAAAAAAAA
>JAAGAY010144358.1:158754-238499 GCA_011801015.1 Ardeotis arabs | reverse complement strand
TTTTTTTTTTTTTTTTTTTTTTTTTTTTTTTTTTTTTTGACAGAAGTTTGCCTGGTCTTTCTTAAGAGCTAACTCTCATGACTCAGTGCAGTATGAGATCAAAGTTATAGGCATTTTTACGATATAGTTCAGAGGCTTTGTTTTTTTAGTTTTTTTTTAGTTCTTGTAAAACAGCCTGTGAGCAGCAACAGAGAGTAATTAATACAAGTGAATTAATTAATTAATACACTTGAATTCAAGTGGCTTAGTAGAATTCTGGTTTGAGTGGTTGTCTAATTGTTTGTTTGAATTTAACTTTTCTCTTAAAAATTTAACCTGGAACATATCAGTAATCCTGCTTTTATTGATATAATAAGCCAAGTGATGATAAATACCATTTTCATACGGAACAAATTCTGCACATTGGTGAATAAAGAGAAGGCACGGAGTACATACCTAAAACTTGATCATTTTATCATCCATACAGATGTAAATTCATTAGAATGGATTAAATTTAGTTGAATTAATTTTTATTTCAGACTGCACCACTTAAGCATTTGCAAAAAAAATCCGAGTAACGAATGGGAATTTTTATTTAGAAATTTATCCCATAAGAACTGTCATTAAGTTAAAACTGCAGAGAAGATTAATTATTTGTGTTGGTGTTCATTGTAGAAGGGACTGGGGAGATGTGTGTAAGCCCCTACATCTGAAAGTCTGGAGAAATGCATGTTTACTAAAAAAAAAAAAAAAAGCAAAACCCCAAACAACCAACCTGTAGAAAGCCTTTGGGAAGAAGTAGCAGAAGAGTCTAGACAAGTATGACTATGTAAACATATATCTAGAGAATGTCAAAAAGGATGGAATCACTCAATACCTGAACAAGTACAGTTTATTGGGGAAGAGTGCCATGGTTTTTAAAAAGGAAGGTCCTGCTTTGGCAGCTGCTTAGAGTTCTTTGAAGGTGTCAGCAAACACACAGATAAAGGTGATCTGTTTTATTTCACTTGCTGCCATTTCCAAAAGGATTTTGACAAAATCTGTTGCAAAAGGCTCTAAGGAAACAAAAAAAAAAATAACCCAATGAAATACAAGATGCTGTCCTACTACAGTTGAGTAACCTCCTAAAAGAAGGCTGGAGTAAATAGCCAGCTCTTAAATTAAGTGAGATCACAAGCACAGGTTCTTAAGGGTCTCTCTCAGGAAATGTGTTGTTTGTGGAATATAAAGTAATGTCAGAAAACAAAGGAGCTGTGTATTCCACCGAGCCGTGTGCGAACGCTGCTTCTTGGGTTTTTGTGTCCAGCAATGTGACTGATGCTTCTTTGAAGTAACCACCTAACATTTCCGTTCTATATTGCATGGAAGATGATATCCAATGTCCTACTTTTTCTAAGAATATGTCTTCTCAAGTAATGTACACAATGATAAATTAAACAGAAAAATATCTATGCAAACAATATACAGGTACATGATGTGCATGAGTAGTACTTTACAGAAACTTACTGACTTTGAACTTTGAGTGAAAGAAATATTCAGATGTTGGGTTTTTTGCCACTTAACAGTCAAGGCCGATGGAGAGGTTCTCCTTTACGTTTAAGTGCACAGAAACAAGAGTACCGTATGTATGGTGTGGATTTATGTGTTAGCTTGACAGTCGTTTAATTAAAAAGTGTATCTTTTTATAACTGTTAGAGAAAGTTGTGCAATACAAATATTTTATATATGTGGGTTGAGCTGGTGTTTTCAATTACTACTTAAATGTGTTTTTCTAATTCATCCCCACTACCTGTCAGTTAGGGATTGTTTTGAGAAGGAAATTCTCAGTGTGTGGGCAGGATGTATGGAATACATTCTTGGTAGCCTCTTTAAGACAAGAAGCAACTGTTTAGCACAGATAAGAAATCCAAATATGGTAGTGAATCTTAAGGAAATGAAGTTCTGTGGGATACATTATAAATTTATCAGCTAAATTTAGAAAAACTTTGTCGCCATTGCTGTGTGCTCATTTGCATAGTTTAAGATTGTGACAACATTACCAAGAAACCTCATCAACCATGACTTTGTTTGAAATATGCCAGCTGTTTAATTGCCTATCAAAACACAAAATGAGATCTTAGGAAGTACAAAACAATATCTCATCTACAAACTGTATTAAAATTTGCTGATTTTGTAAATATTACCATATGTTTTCAGAGAAACACGCTTGTAAGAAGTTAGTAGCATTACTCTTTTTTCTACATAAAAGGACAATGGAAATAAATGACATCTGATGGAGTAGCAATTTTTTTTTATAAATTGACATATTTTGATAGAATTCTCAAATTTGATTTTTTATGGAATAGAAGTAGATGTGATTTAACCTACTGCAGTAAAATAGGTGTAGCTTATGAGAAGTTATGCTGTTGAATTTTTTTTATATTTGTAGTTTGCGTTGCTGGTTGTAAGAGTAGTCCAAGTGTAGAGCTCTTAGAGCAGCTTGGTATTCAGAGCTTCCACCCAAATCGGATCTTATTTTCTGAGTTAGCAATTACGTTATGGTATTATCAGGGGTTTTTAGTTTGTTTGTTTGTTTGTTTTTCCTTCTAGCATGACTGACATATTTATAACATTACAGGTAGAGAAATTAGATGCCAGAAAAACAGTGCTGAAAACCAGGTTATGATAAGATCCAAGGCACTGTTTTATGTTATTACAAATTTAGTTTTTAGATGAAATTTTATAAAACTATTTGTAGGAAGATTTTTGTAGCAGATGATGACTGACCAATATTTTTTTTGTCTTTATTCTTATATCCTTTTTCCGCTAGTTGCACCTTTAGATAATCTGTGATCTGTGTTTGATCTTAGGTGGTAATCACCTAATCTGCTCTATAAACTGCTCTGATGCTTAAGATGTCGGGGGAAAAACATATGTAAAAATGGGCAAACAACATAGTTCAAACAGACAACAAATTCATCTGCAGAAGGGTATCTGCAGAGCATCCAAATATCACTTCACTTTTACATATTAAGACATTTGGATAACGAAGAGGAGAATAAAAAACTTTAGATGATTATCATCTAACTCTATGAGAATGATTTGTCTTTTTGAATTCATCTAAAAAGTTAGTACTTTTCATATCGGTGAATTCTAGGCATGATTGGTGAGTTCATATTTTACCAGTCTTTTGCACAGTGGCAGAATTTGCCTTTTTAATACAGTCTTTTTATTTTCTTTTTTTTTTAATGGAGAAGGAGGTAGGTGGGGGACAGGCAGTAGTTCTTTCTGCTGGAGAAAGTGTGGCCATAGAAATGTAAGAGATATTAAGCATATTAAGAAGCATTAATTTCTATCTTTTAAAAAATATTTTGAAGCACAGACAGGCCTGTACAGATAGTTATAGGGAGTCCCTGAGATAACATCTCATTTTCATTCTAGACACTGAATTACCACCTACAGTGCATAGTAAGAAATTACCACAAGAAAAATCTTTTGAAAATTTGTCTTCTCATCCTTTGATGTTGTACAATAAGAAAAGTTAAAACATAAGAGTAGGACTGTTCTGAAAATGACAAAGCTTTTTAAAAGATCTGGAAAAGAAAGGATGATTTTATTGATAATAAGTAGATTTTCTTTAGTCAATGAATTACTTTAAAGAAAGTGCTAGATCATGTTGTATTCCCACACAAGGTCACATACTGTTAATCCTTAATAAGGAAAATTTAAAAATTTAAACTTTATAATTTAGCATTTACGCATTCACAGACACATTACCAGCTAACAATAGAGAAGATAAAGTTACAAGATTCAAAGTTCTGTGACTTTGTGATAAGAACTTACATTTATCAAATTAATTAAGTTGCTGTTCCCATATGTCATATTGTGTTCTGAAAAGTATTATGTATAACATTAGCATAGAAAAATCCTTTCTTAGCAAAATCAAACTTGGTAGCAAGGTAGAAAGTGACTGTATAGTTTGCAGAGAATGTGGCTGAACTGAGGATGTGGGGGTCCATCCCCCGTTCTTCTGATGGAATTTCAGAGCGTGCCTACGTGTGCGTTTCCTCCAGAGAAAATCAGGGTGTGTATGTAAGGACAGCACTGGACACAGCGTGTGGTGAGTCCTGCAATCTGTGGACAGCAACTTTCAAAACATCATGTTTGGATCAGCTTCTCTTAGGAAAGTTGAAACACGGGAACTGCTTGATGGGTGTTTGTCAACTTTGTTTACGGTCCCAAAAGAGGGAAAGACGTGTCACCTATGGAGTAACAGGAGTGTAAGTGGCATTGATAAAAATATATAAACTAATTATGTAGCAGACGCATGCAGTGCAGGTGGAGTTGCTTATACAAATCTCATTTACTGTTAATGGCAGCTGGGACCTGCCTATATTTTCTGCCCTTGGTACTTTCTCTAATTAAGGGAAATGAAAGAATTGAAATTAGGGATTTGTAATTGCTCTTTAGGTAAGGATTATTCATTGTCTTACCGAAGAATGTGATGTGGAATGGAGCACTGGCATGCCAAGAACGACTCTCAAGCACAAAACAACCGCAATAAGCGTTTCTAAAGACCTTGCGCACGATTAATCCACCTCTGAACAGTAATATTCTTCATTTGCAGTATGATGTTAGTCAGGAATTGTTGCTACTTTTCTTAATGAGGTTTTATTAAAGCTTTTAGGCTGCTGAAATTACCTGAAAGTTCAGCTCAAAAAATATGCGTCGTATTTTACTTCAAAAAAGGTGGTAGATCATGCAAAAAATGTGTGTGTATGCATGAATTTGTGTGCATCCTCAAGTGATAAATGAAGTAGTACGTAAAAATAGTGTTTTCTCAGTTCAGTTGAGCCCCTTAAAGATGATTATCTTTATAAATAACTTGTAGTGCTGTTAAAAACACATCATTGTGGGATACTAAAAGTATCCTTTAGCAAAATGAAGGGTGAACTGGTACGGAAGCAACAATAGCATTCAGCGATGGTTGTGTATCGCTGACTTTGGAGCAGAACCAGCCTTTTTCAGACACGATACGTTTGCTTTCTAAAGTTGCTTGCATTGTCTGGGGATGAGGATTAAGGCTTAGACTTTTTGTGTTTGATCTGTCTGTGTCCAGGAGGTATTATTTGTATGGCATGGGATTTAGAACATGATTCACGTTCCCAGAAGGAATAAAATAATTTGTTTTCAGGAGGGAGGCTCAGTCTGTGAAGAGGCAGATTATAACATTTTGATACAGTTTTTTTAAGAGGAAAAAAAAGTATATGTAAGAGCTTGTAGTTAGACTTGACAAGCTAATTAAATGCTGTCCAACTCTTAATTACCAAGGCTGTGGTAGAAAAGGAATGTACATGTATTTTGTAGATCTATATTTGACCAAGTAATTTTATTTTTAAGATAAGATGTGTTTATAGTTTTAGTTTTTTTGTTAGAAAGACTTTAAAAACAGAGCATATTTTAGGAAAAATAAATCTGTTAATAGATGAGATGGCAAAATTATGTATTTTTCTAACAAAAAGCTCTTCAAATAGACAAGAAAGGCAATCCTTCTTTCAAAGGTGAAATTCAAATTGAATGAGACTGGACTAAAGATGTTGAGTAGAGGAAGCAATTTTGAGTTGAGAGCAAAAATCTGAAACCTTAGGGCACTTAGTGCCCTCCATTGAAAAGACTTGAAAATTTTCTCCAGTTATTAATGGGCTTGTTTGTGTAAACGGTCTGATTTACAGTAACTAGACACAGGCCACCTCCATCCCCACAAGCCTGTGGGAACAGTGACCTGCCCTCATATTTTGTCTAAAGTGGGAGAGAAAATTAGAGAAAACACTTGTCCCAGTGCCACCTGGTAAAAGATAAGAATTACTAGATTATAGCAGGAACCTTGTGATGTAGTTTGATATCCACTAGGAACAGGGAGTTTGTTTTACAAACGAATATTCAAAATGGAGTTACGCTGATAAAGGAAATTAATGGGAGATTTTTGGAGCTGCTCCTGGTAGATATGTTTTGCACAGGAAGGATTATGCCAGGACCTGAAAGAAGGTGCTTATTTAGACTTGTTTTTCATTAGTTTGGCCTATTTATTGTCTGCGTGCATACACACAGAACTGCTGAACCAAGAATAATTGAGAATACGTGATTTTTCTTTGATGAATGTATAGCTCTAATATAAATGCAATTACTGATTTGTGAGTGTGATTTTTCTGAATATCCAACAACATCCACCGCTATCCAAAATGACAAAAGCGAGACCTGTAATTATTTGGGTAGTTTACACATTGTTGAACTATAAAAGCTAGAAAAAGTATTATAAAATAACAATGATAGTAGTGTTCACAGAAGAGAATACTTTCTATTAATGAAATCAAAAGAGGTCAAATATTTTAAGCAAAGTAATATAATGAAGTATGACTCAGTTAATCTTGGCACTATTAAAAACTTAAAATGTTAGGAAAATTCTATAAAATGAAATTACAGCCTTGCAGTAACATTCTTTTTATTCAGTACTATTTCTCATTTATCAGGTTTCTGCTAATGGCCTTAGAGATTTAGAGAAAATAATCTGAGTGGTGTGCTTCCGAGGGAACTCAGTTAAGTCTGCCTTTTGGATTATTGTTTTGGGATCTGTATGATTTAAAATGAATAATACCTCCCTGTATAGCAGTGATAAGCTAGCACAGTATCTTGCAACATACAGCATTTAGGGGAATCTAAGAGTGCAAATGCCTGCAACATTTGTCATGAAATGAAATAAGGATTTGGATCTGCTCATAATGGAAAAAAAAATCATCTCCTATAAAATTTTTAATAAAGAAAAGCACTTTGCGTTCTTACACATACCCTGAAGGAGTTACATTGTATGTTTCTGTTGACATGACACACTCACACTTGTCCTAAGAAAATTAAAATATTTCTGTGAAAAAAAAAAAAAAATACTTCCAATCTTCATTTTCCAAATGTTGTTATATAAAAAGCCCAACAAAGCTCCTAAATTACCAGTTAGTGATAATTTTGGGGTTGTAGCATCTTTAGAGACAAGTCCCCTTTTAACTAAGTCGGAGCCATGAGAACAGACTGACCAAGCAGTGTGTCAAAGCAGTAACTAGACAGTACGGAAAATGGATTGATCAATGGAAAATTCACTACTCTACTGATCGGGTAGATGCATAACTTAAATTACTTTCTTGATCTGAATCTTCTTGGGAATAGATAATACTTTTATTCGGTGCTACCTCCCTTGGTGTCAACCTTGGCTTTGTTTTCCTTAGATGGAATTCCTGTAACAAGGTGTTCACTTGGTGTTCCATCTACATCATGTGTTAGTGATACATTTCACTGCCAACATTTGCCCGTACGTTTAACTGCAATGTGCAGCTTTTAAATGGTGACTATTCTGAGGATAATGACTAACAGCATCAGAAAGATTTGGGTTTGTTTTGGTGTGGGTTTTTTTGTTGTTGGTGGGTTGGTTTGGTTTTTTTTCCCCCTAGGTTATTCATCAGAGGAAACTGAGGTTTGTGCAGTCTAATACTTAAATGTTTTCAAATATTTAACAAGTTACACCTTGCCTGAGCTGAAACAATTCAATGATTTTTTTCAGTATATTAAGAGAACTAAAAGCAATGAAATGGAAAATTCAGCAGTAACTTTAATCAATATGGTTGTTGTACAAGTATGCTTTACAAAGTCATTCCAGTATTTTGCTGTTTACATAAATGTTTCTATCCACTGTAAGCGTTGTAAACTCTTTTCAGTAAATAACATTGCTTTCGTTAGGTAACATAACTAACAGCTTGCTTTTTGAAGTGCTTAGAGTGCTATTGTTTATGATACAAAGTAATTTCTAAATATATTTACAAACCACAAAGGAACTTGAAAGTTTGTTTTGATCTAGTTGAGGTTCTTATTCAAAATGGTGTGAAAATTATCATATATGACGGGTTCTTTGGCTGCAATGACAATACATTACGGAAAAGCTTGAAATGCTATGAAAGGCTGTCTCATCATGTTTTTGTACTACAAAAGGCTTTCATTTCAAGCTTAGCCTCTCAAAGTTTGCCTCATCCTGTGCTTCAACAAATTAAAGTTTAACTTTTTTCCCTGCAATTAGTTTATACTTCTTTAGCCTCATAAAAGTATATAATCTAATTTCAAGCCTAGTTTGCTTCTCATTATCCATTTATCAGCTATTGAGAAGAATTTTTTTTCTCTTTACTCACAAATTTTAGACTTTCAGAAGAAAACAACATCTGGTATTGAGAATGGAACGTATTAATTATGTATTCTCTAATATATATGAACATTTAATTTTGTCTTATTTTAATAATATTCAGAAAATTGTTTGTTTTGAGATTTCTGTTCAAAGTGTTAACTTTTTCTCTTAAAAAGTAGGCTCTGAAGTGCATGGAAGTTTCGTGTGACTGTTTCTGTATCATAAATCAATTTCTTGAGAGAAGCTATGATTAATTCTTTTCTTAGCAAGCCAGGCCTCTTGGTGTTTGTATGAAGGGCTTTACTTGATCCTTCTGATGGGATATGTGTAGTCACAGTGCTGAATTCAAGAGCTGTGATTCTTTGTTGAGTTGGTTTTTATGTGTGCGTGATAGGCACAGTGTGCACAGAAATACAATAATCCTTTGCAATATTTTCCTATTTTATTAAAGAGCTGGAGTGCTCTGTCCCCCAGTTTTTAACAATTTTTCCCACTAAAAGGGAGTCATTAAAGAGTTAGGTGACTGAATTTCATAGAAGTCACTTACAAATCTCTGAAGTGCCAAATCGAAAAATCCTATCAGTTCATTCTGACAGATTCCCATTTGAAAAGAAAAAAAAAAACAGAACCCAAAGGCTAATCTCTGTTTTAACCTTTCCAGCTGTAAGACAAGTGTATGAAAAGTCAGGACACAAGCTGATGCACAGTGGCTTTGGTTAACAGAATATCTGTGAACAAGTATACTGTGTAAATTTTTTTTTAAAAAAAGTTAGTGGAGAAAAAAAAAAAAAAAAAAAACCAACAAAACCCCAGTCCAACAAAGCAAACCCAAATAACTTGCAAGACCAAGCAGAGCCTGTCATTCTGCATCCAAAACTGCTGGTATGACTACCAGGATTGTGAGGGAAGGGTATGGAATATGATATAAGTGGGGAATATAAGTGATATGATATAAGTGGTAATTTCAGCTGTAAGACAAATTTCTGTACTGTTTCATATGTGTCTTAGGAAATAATAAGAGAAAACAAGAGAAGGACTGGGAATTAAGTCCAACTTTCTGTGGAAGACAGAGCAGAATACATGTGCTCTTAAGCTTTATTGGTCAAAATAATTTAAGTGGCCATAGAATCTTTAGTGACTGACTAATTTTCTAATATGAAAATGAAACCTCTTTATTCACTACTTCATAGAATAGAGTTTTGCTGAATGTTTTATGTTCTATATCTAACACTACCAAAACCTGAGCAATATTTCAAAGAACATTTTCCAAATAATTTATTGGACAGTGGTTCATGCATTCTGTGATGCTCTGTATTTATGGAGTACGTCTGTGTCTGTTTTTTGAAGACACCTTATTTATGAGGAAGAGTGTGTATAGAATCCAGGAGTCTAAGTGTCTTTGTATTAAACTGATAATTTGGAAAATGACGAATATTTTTAGAGGAAAGTCGTCTTAAAAATATTAAGGGATGAACTTTGGATGATTCTGTAAGTAAAAATGTAGGTTTGTAAAGGAAAAATTTTGTGAAGACAAAGCTATTTCTCCTGACAAGTCTTCATTATTAGCTCTGCTTCAGAAGAACTACAAGTCTGCGCCTAAATTTACCCTCCTTTCTTAGCCTTGGCAGCACTAAAACAAATTACTCACTTGATAACATTTTTGAGAAATCATATGAACCTCTTACTCTGGAAAGTAAATTCAACTTTACTTTCAAGAAAGGAAAAAGAAAAAAAAATGTCAAAAATATGCAAAATGTATTAGTGAAAAATTGTATCTAGGTAACCAAGTCCTTAAAAAGACTAGGCCCTGTAAAATAAATTTTTTCTGAGTTAAGAAAAACTTGGTTTTCAATTCCTTGAGATTTCAGATCTTATCATTTTAATTTAGGGTGGTTTTTTTTTTTAATTGCACACATCTAAAATTTAAATAACTTTTCTATTTTAGCTTTAAAATCAATTAAATAGAGAGACTTACAGTTCAATAGGCCAACGTTTAAACTAGATTTGAAAGTAAATTAAAGTTACAGACTTATTATCACAGACTTCTTGGATTTTCTACCATTATTCAATGTATATCTTTTAATCCATTATACCTAACATTACCACCAAGTTATTATTTTTAACATAACTTAAAATATTGGATTCTTTAATTTTCAAGCATTAAAATAATTTAATTACTCTTCAATGATTATACTTGTCATTTGTCAAAATCTTGGAGATCCTTTCCCCTCTGCCTTTAAAACGCTCGCTGAAAAGCAAAGCACAAAGGCACACAAAACTTAGCAGGACCAATAGTTACCACTTTCAGCAACAAATCCTTCCTCAATAGCAGTCCTTTTCATGGTCTGCATGAACTGTAATGCCTTCAGGACATGTTTTGGGGAGAGGGGATGGTGAAGAGTTCGAGTGGTACCTGAGCTAAAAGATGCACGGTGATTTTGGTTTACTCAGAAATGTGTTATCTGAGACAGAAATCAGATTAGAAGAAAAATTGAGACTCTATATTAATGTATGAAAATGGATGTATGGAAAGAGAAGAAACACACAGAAGTAGCAGACTGCAGAAGCAAAGTGGGTGACACCAATTGTAATTTTTTTATGCATTACTGAAATCTAATGTGCTGGTTCATATAGATGGAATATTAATGAAAATGAAAATGAGTAACTCAAGGAGCCATGCAAAGGCAAGATTTGGAGAGGTAGTTTTATGTCAAAGGAATTTTGATTTCTAGCATGCAAAATGAAACTCCAGGGAACATAGCAGTGAAATCTTCAGGAAGTGGAAAATAATGCATGGGAAAAAAAAAAGCTGGGTTATCATTTACCTCTGACTGTTAATGCTGAAGGACATAGAAAATGAAATTAGGGGAGATATCTGAAAATTTATGAAGTTATGCTTAGAACTGACCTTGTAAAAATGACTAAGATCAAAGGAGGGAATATACAGGAAAAAAAATTAATACTAATTTCTCAAAGTCCAGATTATGTGCATCCTTTGGGTATTAAGGAAATTAGCTAGAAATACCCTGCTGTACAACTGAGAATTTCTTCATGAAAAGTCATGTTTAACTGGGAAGGTAAGCAAATATTAGAACAAAGCAAATGAAGTGACAATTTTCAGAGTTCAGAAGAGTGAACCTGGTAATTAAAGATAATTAATTTTAAAAGACCAAGGCTTAGTGCACAAAAGGCATTTAAAGTATAACTGGGGCAGAGTATAGGCATTTTATGTCAAGAAGTGTAATCCTTCCAATTTCCACCTGAATGTGAAGAGAGAACAATCAGCTAGTGCTTCCACATGCTCCGGGAAGATTTACCTAAATTCTGATCTTTGATCATACGTAGGATTGCTACTCTTATGTCACAGCTTAGTCTCTGTTTCACATCTTGCCCTAGCTGAGATCTGCCTAGATGTCCCAGGTCCGTACCACCCAAAAGAAAAGACCAGCTATGCTCAGACCGTACATTGATACGCAGAATCCCTCATCCCCTGCATCAGTTGAAATAGGTACAAATCTCTGGAAGACCATGGTGACACCATTCCTAAAAGAATTAAACATAATCTGCGTATAGGGAAAAAAATTATAGGAAAAAAATTGTGTATCCTGAGAAAAACATGTTGTTTTCCCCTGGGGAAACTGGTCAGGCTGAAAGCGTTTAGATGATTCAGTGGCTTGAAAAGGATTGAGACAGAACAGTGGGATAAGTAAGGGGGCACAAGGCAAAATGAAATTCAGGGTTGATTGTGGTAACCAGACAGTGAAGTGAAAGGAAAACCATAATCAGCCAGAGAGGTGAGGGCATCCTCAACTAAGTAATCAAAGCCACCATGCAGTAAACCGCAAAGTTATGTTCAGACACAGGCATCTGTTTTGGTTGCTCTTCATGCTTCTTGGTAATGATGAATGTGAATGCAAGAATGAAAATTATGCACATGTTCTTGTGATTTTGACAGCAGCAATTTCTACATTAGCTGTTGACTGAAATGACTGATTTTTCCCTGTGAGAAAACTTGCCTATGTGCCCGGGTTTCGGAGTTGTCATGTGTGAGATGCCGTTATTCCCTTGGCTACCGAAGGGTGAGCAACCAGTAGAGCCAGGATTCCTCACTTCCGAGGGTCGCTTTCACTGATTTTCAGAAATAATTATCATACCCTGCCTAATCATGATTTCTGAAATCTTCACTTTCTTGTGCCATACTTTCAATAGGAAGATTTTTCCGATGGTATGAAGTACTCTCTAGAACAGCTAGAAATGTACATTTACGTCAGGTTTGAACCTGTCTACTGTATCTAAAGTGTTGTGACTACAACACTTCTATGCAGAAAGAGAAAATACCATTATCACATCTAGATTTTAAAGATATATTACCATATTTATTCTAGATTTTAAAGGTATATTACCACACTCATTCTTGCTAAATAAAGAGATGGGAAATTACTCTAGTGCTGGTTGTAAATTCTGAATCCTGACAGGAGGCAGGATTCGTTGAAGACCTGCGCTTAGTGTGTAGGCCACAAGAGTACAGACCTGTTTTCCTTCAAAATTCAGATAGAACCATTTTGGTTTTTTCCTAGGCAGTGCACCAGAAGCTGTGAATATCTTAGTGAGGTATATAACCCCCGAGACATGGCATACGACACAGTCATTCACGTTGGGGATGCGGATTTTGGTGGGAAATTCAAAAGCTAAGTGTTATAATAGCTGTAAAAAATATTGCATGTTAAACTCCAGTTAGGTTGTGGTTAAAGTCATTACTTCTCTCTGTCACTGTGATTCTGTGGTTAATCTAAGAGTAATTAAGAAATTAAGACCTTTAATCATGTGATAACTTTCTTTGTACAGTTATTCTGAATGCAGCTTGCAGTATTACTATCCAACAAATTGTGAATAGCAAATAGTAAATGTCAAGCAAACGGCATCAGACAAAAGCAGACGAATTGAGCCTTGAACCAACCTGGCAAGGGATGTCTGAGAGTATAATTTGCATGTGCCAGATTTGCATACTAAGGACCTAAACTGTCCTGTGCATATGGATGTGTGATGACAAGCTGACAAATGTGCCTTAAATATATTCAAATTTCCGCATTTGAGGAGCAAAAGAACAAACTGGTTACAGTGTATGAACAAGGTTCAGAGCATGGAGATTGAGTGAAGTGTCATTCAGGAACTCGGATAAAACTGATGACGTTTATTTTCTGAATTGTAAATGATGGCATGATTTCCTTAAAAATTCATAATTTCTTGGAATTACTCATAAAATGTAGTTCAAAAGTGTATAGATTGCAAAATTATGTATCATTCATGTAAATTTTCCAAAATTTATATTCAGGTCATAAAGTATAACGCCATAAAAAAAAAATAATAGCAGTAAATATCAGAGGCATTTGTTAGACCATCTCGATAATTAGAGAATGTATTCCCATGAGAGTAGAATTACTGTAATGTATGCTAGCAAGTTGTTTGAAAACAACCGTTTTAATAAATGGAGTTGACAGAAAATACACAGCAAAAGGATTACTGGCAAAGGCATGTAAAGTGAGAGATTTGGCAGGAACTTTAAGAACACAAATACGCATCACTCAAGGGAGAAGATTTCTATCCAGGGAACAAGCTGCCTTTGTAAACAGGATTATACCCATAACAAGCGTCTAGAAAGCATATATGAATTCCATCAAAGAAAAATTGTATCCAACAGAAATAAGGGATGTAAGGAATATTTAAATGACAGCCACTTCAGATTGTTGCTCAAATAGTTAAAATTGTAAAATCAGTTTTATTAATTTTTACATTTAATTGTTTATTTGTTACATTAACCAGTCACTTTGCTTTTCTATCCCCATAACAGATGTTCATTATAAAAACTGAATACATTAAGATGATTACATTATTCAAACTCTTTGATAATTCATTTGTATTAAAACCATAAGACTCTGTTGACATTTCCCTAGGGTACATTTGGTGAGGTTAAGCAGGATAAATGTCACAGTTAGTAATGCTGTTGAGATAAAAACCTTGCAAAGGAACTACATATTATTTCTCTGCTTTATGGTCCTTAACAGCAACTTTTAGAGCTATATTTCCTTTTTAAATGATGCATTATACCTTGAAAAGTAAAATAACAAGACCTGAAATTACGATTCTTGCTCATTTCATGAAGAATAAATGAACAGAGGTGGAGAAATCTTAAAGAAATATGCACTATTTAAAAAAAAAATTGAAACAAAAATAGTATGCTATATTTAAATACAATGACCCCAGTGAGATGTTGTATGGAAGAATGCATCTTAAAAATAATATAAGTTGTGTATTAATTTCAATGCAAATGCTTCAAAATAGGAAATGAACCATAACATCACTCAGACTCAAAGAGGAATCTCAAATACAGCACAGACAGCAATATTTCAGAAATATCTGATTATATAGCATCATGTAGCTGAAATTGGAGAAAAATATAGGTTGGGATGACCTGTAGAGGTCCCTCATTTCAGCCTCCTTCTCAAATTAAGAGAATTAAGATTAATTTAAATAAAGGTATATCCATTCAATTTATATTAATAAAATTTTAAAAGTAAATTCAGGTTGCTCATGGCTGCCTTCTTGCAAGTTTTGAAAAAGCCCAAGAACCAATAACGCACACAAACTCTCAAGGCCAATGGTCCAATGCTTTCCTTTTCCCTTGTGTGCAGCCCAACTGTCCGTTGTAGAGACTTGTGACCATCCCCTCTTAGTTTCCATTCTGTGTTCCTGGTCAGTGTCTCCTTCTCCCTTCTCTAAGGCTCTCCATCAGGTGGCTGACTGCTGGTGGATCCACCTGGCTTAGCCTTCTCGTCCTGGAATAGACAAGCCCAATTAGTGCCCTCAGTGTTGCCTCACCATAGGTCTCTGAGCTGAACCCCTTCCATAGCACTTTTCTGGGCTCTTCAGTTTTGGTCATCTCTTGTGGGCTGGGAGCCCAGAACAGGATGTGCTGAATACTGGGCAGCATTTGCTTCCCATGACCCTGGCAGCTAGAGCATGGTACTGCCTGCCAGTATTCTTAAATATTAACTTAGTTTATACCTTTTAATTAATCTCAAGTATGTTGTTCAAACATCAGTGAAGTGCAGTCATTGTAACAGTTAATTTTTTTTTTTTGTTTCAGGTGCTGAAAATTTTACTTCAGTCTTTATTAAAACACATTAAAAAGGTAACTAAGTATATCCTATTAAAGAATAAATTGCAACAACTCCAATTGGCAATAAGATTAGATGGATGTAAATGAATATAAAATGTTTTACTTTTTTAAAAATTCAGCAAAATTAACAAGAAGCTGCTTAATAATTAAAGTTAATTTAAAAATGCTCAGCTAGTTACAAGGTATATTTTGTTTTGGTTTGATTTTTGCATCTGTTTAATACCCAATATCTGAATAGAACATTAATTATAAATATTACTGATTATCAAACAACTGACAATTTTGCAGTTGTCTTTAATTGCAATGTCTTCGACTATACTCAGTTTAAGCAAAATTGGTCCTGATAAAAATTTTATTATTAATAAAAAATACTCATAATGAATTCTTCTGTGAAAAGAAAGCTACCATTTCAGGGACTAATAAAAATTATTAACCAGCTAAGAACGCAAAAAAAAAAGAAATAGAGTAGTTGAATACTAGAGGTCCTCTGGAGATCATCTGTTCCAACACCCCTACTCATTAGCACCTACAGCAGGTTGTTCAGGGCTGTGTCCTGTAGATCTTCAAGGACGGTGACACCACAAGCTCTCTGGGCAACACATTGCCATGTTTAACCCCTCTCACAGGAAAAAAAAAAACAAAAAAAAACCCAAACTTTTTCTTACGTGCAATTTCCTGTGTTTCAGTTTGTGCCCAGTGCCTCTTGTTCTGTCACTAGATACCACTGAGAAGGGTCTGGCTTCATCATCTTTACTACCCTCAGGTGTTTATACACATTCATGCGGTTTCCACCTGAGGCTTTGTTCCTTGAGGCTGAAGAGTCCCACCTCTCTTAGCCTCTCCTTGTATGAGAGATGCTCCAGTCCCTTACTCACTTCATGGCCCTGTGCTGGGCTCTCTCCAGTATGTCCATGTCTGTTTTACCAGGGAGCCCACAACTGCACACAGCACAGAGTCTAATAAAAGGTTAGAAAATTTTTATCTCTTTTTCAGAGTTATAATTGCACAATCTAAAGGTACTGATTTTTTTCTGCTTTCTAATGCTAAATGACATCTTCCGCGCTTATAGCGTTGTCTGAAAAGTGATTCTCTGATGTAAATCAAAATCTTGTAAGTAATGAAGTTTAAACTTTGAGTAATGCAAAACTGAAGAGGAAACTCCATTTAGAGAGGAGTTGCCAATTACCAGCTGTCAAAATGTGTAAAACTAAACGGAGTTACCTCGAGCCTTGTTGTTCTGTAGCATCAGAGATGACTGGAAGATAGAGAAGGGAGTATACAAACTCATTTTGTGCGTAATAAAATGCTGGAAGAAACTACAAGTCAGTCAGTGTTTTAATTCAAAATGAACTTACTGGAATCTGTTAAAAGGTGTAGATCTTCTGCTAGGGCAGGAATTAATTGTCTAGATGGCAATTCTTTGGGTGGGAGACTCTGAGGACTGCTTATGACTTGCAAGCTAAGCACAGTCAATTATGGCACGTCATTACCCGCAAGGTAATATGTGTTGTGGCACATAAGAATATCCATTTGTGTTTTGCTGGATGTATGAAGCAACCTTTTTCCTGCACTCAGCTGTCATGGCAGCTCAGCTGGAGGTCTTTATCCAGATTTGCCACTCCAAGAGTCATTTGGGAGAGTCAAGAGAAAATAACAAGGATGGTAGGAGAAACAACAGAAGGAAAGATTAAAGGAGCTGTGATTATTCAGGCTAAAGAGGATAAGATGAAGCAGGAATGTGATAAGAGTATTCAAATGGAAAAAGTAAAGTTTGATTTTTTTTTTTTTCCCTCTGAGAAAAGAAATAAGCTATTTCTTGTGTTTATCCTGCATAGATAAATAATAATGGGGCTTAACAGCAGTAAGAGAGACTCAGATTTGATAAGAAAAAAGGTTTGTTAGTGGTGAAGATGCTGAAGCATTGATATAGTTTGTTGACTATTTCTGGCAACTTTTAGGAAGAGGTTAGACAAACATCTGTACCATAGAGCTGATCTACAGGGAAGGGACAAGATGACCTTTGACAGCTGCTTTGAGCTCTGTGATTTTTCTCATTTACAGATGCCATCATACAGAGTTACAAAGTCAGACAAAGGAATTGGTTGTTAAAAGCAACCGTTAAAAGAAAAATCAAGTGCCTGTCTTTCTGCCCTGTGCCCATCTCTGTCCAAGTCAAGAATATCCATCTCCTGTTTGATGAGGGCTGTTTTGGTTGTCAGTGTTGTTATTTGTCTTATCTGAATGTTTACTTTTATTTCCAAAACTATTCAGTATGTCAAGGGTCTGAGGCTATTATCTAAAAAGACACAAATGAACTGCAGATGTTGCTGAACTTTTTGTGTATTTCTATAATATCTCAGCATTGTTTATGCCAAAAAAACCCCACCCTAAGATGCTTCTTTCAAATAAGTTATTTTGAAAAGTTGACTTGAATAGTGAACTCCAGCCTTCAGATTCATAGACCATCAGTATGAATATTAATTCCTTGAACAAACAGGAGTTTTGATACTTTTTGATACTTGCCTGGGATATTAGTAGACCATTTTCTGGAAAATCATTGAGTTGAATTATTTTTCAAGCATAAACACACTGATTAACTGACTGTTAGAAGATATTTTGAGATAACTACCACATCTGAATGGCAGGTAGGGATAACTTGTATTTGAAAGCACTGTAATGTAGAGGTGGTTCGTTAAAAGGAAGAGAGGATCCCACATTCTCGTGAAGTGTACGGCCTTTCTGGTCAGTGCAGGACCACCTCTGTCACTGCCATGCACCACAGTGGTTTGGGTTTTTTTTAAATCTACTACTTATTGACCAGTATGCATCCAGTGAGGTCTAATAAGGTTCTATCAGAGAAGCAAACCCAGAGAGAGGATCTTTAAATTTTTAGAATTTTTGCCAAACTGTTTTGATAATAATTCCATGTTGTCAATATTGAAGTATGGAAATAAGGGAATCTTATTTCATCTATTGGGGATGTTCTCTTTTTAAAAAAAAAAAAAACATAAATTAGAAATTAATAAATGATAAAATCAACTTATTTTTATGAGAGACATTAGTACCTTCTATTCATAATGACCATTTTACTAATGACTCCTTTCTGGCAATTTCATGTGGAGGAAATCACAAGAGCCCTGTTTTTACTGAGGGTAATAATTGATTTCTACTCATATCTAATATTTCATCTTTTGGTTCTGGCATTAAATTTAGATACTTAACATTTAACAAACTTTAATGTAATTTCATTTTCTTAGTAGCTCCTAGGCAATATGTGATGCAAGGATCAGAAAATTCATATAGTAATCCAACTAGACCATCCACCAAGAGTAAGAGATATGTCTGATCTGCTTTATTTTGGTTTTGTTATGTTATTTATAGCTTTCCAATTTAGAATAAAGCATACCACTAAAAAGGAAAACTTTGTTTCCTAGTAAATTTAAGAACCAACCTACCTAAAAAATGCTTCTGTTATTTTTTTCTTTACACATCAAAGTTTGAGATATTTGGTAAATAAAACTCAGAACATATGAAATCAATTTTATAGCACTTGATTCTTTTCTTCCCATGTGTGAGAGCACATTGGTATTTGTAATCCCATGTTTCATTACATTCTACAAGTCTAATTTTGGAGAAGGGGAAATTTACAGCATAACCCTTTAAATCCAGGAAATAAAAACTATTGCTCCACAAGCTCAAGTGAGTAATGGCTGTATAGTTAAAATGACTGTCATTCACTGGAAATTATGCTGGACTATGTTGTTAATAACTATGATTTTTATAGCGTACAAAAAGCATTTTACAATTTTATCTTCTGGAAACAAAACTAGGGAGTAGTTTTATTTGTGGGTTTTTTTGGTTTTGTTTTGTTTTTTAAAGATAGGGAAGTTGACTGTACCAGATTGCTTGATAGATTTATTTTACGTAGAAGATGCATTATTACAATTTCCTATCTTTGGTAGCATGTTTTGAACAAAGGGAAACATACTGAGCATTTCTGTGAAGTAATATAAAGAGTTATCGCACATATAACTCCTATAAACAAGGCAATATTTTGATATGTGTGTCAACGTGTGTCTTAAGCACCTTGGTTTGACCATGTCTCTGCAGGGAAATTGTGATTTTGGCTCACTTGAGTTTCTACCTGGCCCTGGATTATTGGATTTCATCTGGCTGCCTATGAACTCTGCAAAACGTTATCCTTACTTTATCACTTTCTTTTTAAATCAGTCTCATGAATAAAAATAGAATAGCGTTACTTTTAGGACTGATAGGAATTTGACTTGTATATTTTCATACAAATTCTTGAGGTGTACAGGAACAGTACTAGAAGTAAGTGATCTATGACAAAGTTGGCTTGACAGGAAACTTCCTGTCTCAGCTGACATGAAAGTGCTTTGGATGAAAGAAGCTACGATAAACACATTGTCTAAACACATTCCTTGATCAGGAAGAGGTGGTATTAATGACATGACTAATCTCGCTGGTGTATAAGGGAACGGCAAAAAAAAAAAGATGGTTGCATTTAGTTCATTTATTGCGGGGCACATACGAAAGGACTGAGCAAATGACTGCAATGTACTTCTATTTTTAAGAAGACTTTTGCTCTACTAATATATGGAATTGTAATTATATGTACGGCTGAAACTACAGTGGGTCCATACACATTCTCTTAAATTAGCACTTTGTACTTTTAGAAGTGCTGCTTGTGAATTTCCATTAAAATATACTGGTAATATAAAAGCAAATTGTTTTCTGCTGTAAAATTGCACTTCACAGATATCTGACAGTTTAATTGCTCTTCTATCAATTTTTGATATGAACTTCTCTTTTGTGTTTAGAGTGTGCACACGCCCAGGAATACAGGGCAAACCAATACAGCGCGAAGTTGGCATAGGAAGTTTGAGGTAACAACAGACCTAAGGTTTCCTGTATTTTAAAGCTCGAATGCTTAATATCAATGCTATTAAATAGAACTTTACAAATTACGTTAAGAGCAGAGTTACCTATGTTACAGAAGAGATAGCAACTTGAGATAATATCTCATACGTGTGACTATTTCAAGGACATGAGGAAGGCTTTAAGGACTATTTTGAGATTTTCAGAGACTTAAATTAAAAATACTTGACAAATGCTGTAGTAACCATGATCGGTAGCAAAGAACTAAGTAATTTAGGTCAGAGAAAGTGATCACTGGGAAACCACTGAAGCATCTGTTCTTGCAAAAACAGTGCATAACAATTCAGATGAGGAGGAACAACTTGTTCAGTCTCGTTGTGAGCAACTCATTGATATTGGGGAAAAAATGTAGTTCATTGTTTTTCATTAGTAAAGCTCTCTTTATAGTAAGTTTTAAAAACAAGACAGTGTGGATGACAATAAATTGTTAAAAAAAGCATCAAAGAGTTTCCAGAAAAAGGCAAGAAATTTAAGTCATTACAGTTTACATTTGCTAAGCAGTGTCTTAAAGTTTCTCCATTATTAATGTAAAATCTGTTTGGGGCTATGTTTTTGGTTTTGGTTTTTTTTTTTTTTGCTATTACACCAGAGTGGAAGTTGATTACTTATAAATTAATAAATAATTTGAAAAATTCCTTTAATTTAAATTGTTTTATAGATGTACAAAGTGAGACTTTTTTAAACTATGAAATTCTGCATTGTTCTGTATATCAGATATTAACAATCTGCTGTACAAACACAGATATTGATTGATGTGCTCTTAAAGTGGATTTTTTTTTTTTCTGAATGAGTTCTTCTACTTCATATAGTGAAATGAGACTTGGGATTTACTTTATTTCAGTAAGGTAATAATCGTGTAAAATAGATGATTTGCCAATGGTACAGCTTGATTTAAGAAATGTTCTGTTCTTCAATAAAGCCAATGATGTGTTTAAATGGCCCAAAAGAAAATAGCTCTGAAAGATTTACTATATTTTAATGACACTGAGATACAGGACTTTACCAAAATTCTCATTTAAAATACGTTTATGCTGTAGATGATTGTTTTTAGATGTAAATACATGATTTGAGATATTCCAAGACTTCTCAGGGCATTTTTCAGTCTGAACTCTAAATCTCTCTTGAAGGAAATTAGTGTTTGAAGAAAAGAAGATTTACAGAAGACTTAATGATATTTCAGGAGTTAAATCTACATAATAAATACAGACATGTTGTCGGGGGCAGGGGAAGGAGGGAGTTTAATCCATGATAGTTTTTAAAGTTCAATGAGTTGCATTTGTTTCACCAAACAGAGAAATACTTTGGAAGGAAGAAAGGGAGAAGGTCGTATCTGCCTAGTCAATGAAGCTTGGAAGTCAAGTATGGATTTTCACTCCAGCTAAAAACCAATTTATTACAAAGAGATTTCTTCACATAAAAATATTTGCCTTTAATGGTGGGAAAGCAGGTAGAGAGCATATACAAAAGCTTAGTTTATAGAGGTTTATAATTTGTGTTGAATACACAAAGCTGTTCTGATTAAGTCTGATTTCAGTGGAGTTGTGTAATATTAATATGATTACATTTTCAGCTTGTTTAAGTAACTGTTGTGGAAATGCTGAAATGAGAGCACATTAGACTATTTTAAAAACCTTAGCAACTCGCAGAAAATCTACCCTATAAAGAATTTCCTTTCAAGCAATAAACTACTAGTGCAACCCTTTATTGCTTTTCTTCCACTTTACAGCAAATTTTCAAAAATGTAACAAGAAGTCTGTAAAAACAACTCAGGCATCATGATTCTAGAAGATTTTCAGTTACCTCTAGATTTACAAAAATATAAAGATGTACATGATAGAGAATTGCTCATAAAAATATAGGAACTGAGGTGACATGGTGACGTGTCTGAGTTGATGTGTTGTCTGAGCTGTCTCCCTCCACAGATTTCCATTCCTGGGTTAGAGTAACACTGACCAGTACAGCGTGCAGAGGTGAGAGCTCGTCCTTTTGTCCTGCACAGGTCTCTGTGCCGGATCCAGAGCCTGTATTACTGTTCTGCATGGAGATGTGGATCCTCTCATTCGGAGGCACCTGAGCATGGCCCTTTGGTTGTCCTTTTCTATTGCATGCTACCTGTGGAAATTGAATGAGTCTTACTGCCATGTTACTTCATTGTGGTTGCACTCCGCGTGCCAAAAACTAACAGTAATAATGATCCTCATGTCAAGTTCATTCTGCTGTATGCACTACTTCATTCTATAGTTAGGTTCTAGATGATTGGAGATACCTTGCTGTCAAGTAGGAAGTTTTTCAGATTGTTAACTACAGAATTAGCCTTCATCGTAAGCACAATGAACATTGCCTTTTAAATATACTTATGGTTAGTTGTTGTTAATAATGATGGTGGATGGAGGTTTATCTTCCAAAGAAAAAAGTATGTCGTAATGCTCACTGCACAGCTTGTTATCGAAACCCTGCAGCAGAGGCAAACCTGTCTAGTGCAATCTTTGGTATATAGATTGGATGACACTGTAGGAAAAAAATGCGATGCTAGATAGTCAACACCCCCAGCCCTACATGTATCTTGTGTTTTGCGCTTTGTTTAATTTTAATTCTTCTTTCAGCATGACAGCGCTACAAGTTTATCACCGACTTCTGCCTCTCTTAATAATTCTTCTGCATTACAGTTGTATAGATTTAATTAGCTGCTTCTGCTCCGGCTTTCTCATGTCATGTTGTCTTTTTCATTAGATTCCTCTTCTTCACTTGTGTTAGATGTTTGCACATTTCCTAGCTTTAAGCAATGTGGGCTATAATTGGGATCTAAAGTTGGAACATGTCCTCAGTTACTGTTTTGTTAATTCCTTTTATTTTCCTGTCAAAACCGTATGTTATTATGTGTTGCCAATGAAGTGAAAGAGAAGTCAAAGGTAATCCACATCAGCTTTTTTGCTTCTAGCAAAGGTTTGTGTCTTTACACTTGTTTTCTGCTATAAATGTTCTATGAAAGTAGCCATACTATTTTCATTTTCTGTTTTCATAGAGGTGATGCACAAGCATGTTACAGAATGCTGGAGGCTTTTAAGTTTGTAAAATCTAATGTATCACTGATACGGTTTTCTCAAATTCTATGCAACTCTTTTATCACTCTTTTTCCTGTCACAGATACTTTTTTTTTTTTAATAATATTAAACTGGGATTGAATCAGTGTAAACAACTGATTTGAAACCCTGCTAAAGTGGTTAAGTTAGGAAGGGAAAAGAAGAAAATAGAAGGCACACGTAGCAGTCTGTAAGCTGGAAAATATGACCAAAAATAGGAAGGACAGTCCTACCATACAGATAGTTTATCAGATGTATGGAACAGACTTTGTTTTTCCATATGATATTTGGAATGACTGTGGGGACACAGCACGGTTTTGGGCAGGGATATTTTGTGGTGGAAAGATGTGGAAACAGCAGTCATCTGCAAAGCTTTGGTATTAAGGTGCAGAAATTCTGAAAGATTTAAATAATTTTTCATACTCTAAAAAAAGTATATTAAAAATGCTCTGTAGACCATCAGTATCTTTAGGATTTGAACACAGTTCTGTCACAGTGACAAATATTTGGCTTCCAAAAATGTTCATTTTAATTGTGCAAACGTGTGTGTTTTCAGCATAATAAAAGGCAGATTTTAGACATATACTGCCATGAATTGACCCAGGTATAGTGAACTTATTAATCAAGCAGTAAACATATAAAGTTCAAACATATGATTTATTTGAAAGATTTTTTCTGTGATAAAGTCACTAAAGTTGACTTAGCTGAAGATAACTGCACTGTGAGCTATTACATTCTGTTTATCTGATTATTTCTGCTGCTTATTGTATGTCTTAAATTTACTTATTTGTTACATGCTGCAGACTGTAATTAAGTAAAATCCACAATTCAAACATGGAGAGATTCATGACAATTTCTGCTCCTGTCGTGTGGGATGACATGTCCTTAAAGTTGAGGATTGAAAATTAAATGGTTTTGATAATGCAAGATTTGTTTTCAGTTCTGTTAAGAGCTGAACAGATCTTCCAATACAGTAAATTAACAACCAATTGATCTTCTGGAGTGCTGCTTAAAAGGGCTGTGTTTGATTTTGAAGAAATTAAATTATTTGTTTATTTGTTTGAAACAGCCATTAAAATGAAATTAATTGCAATGATGTACTTGCCATTGGACGGGAACTGAATCTCAGCAAGTGTTTGAGAATTCATTTCAAGTTGAAGAGAAGCTGAAGAATCAATGTCAAGTTCTGCTCCCCAGCGTCTTTGTTCATGCTGTTGTAATCTCAAGGAAGTACTTACCCATTTTGACCAAAGCTCATTAACAAAGGTAACTCTTTTTCTATGATTTCTAACTCTATCTTCTTCCAAGGCTGCAACAACAATTCTTACGTTATGTTTGGTTATAATTCTTCTCAACAACAACTCCTGTCTTGCCATAATGATCACTCTGAAGAGTCAATTCTTTATATCTTTTTGGTTTGCTTCAACTTCTTGGGAATGCCTCCTTGATGTTCTGCACGCTGTCCTTAACCCTTTAGCTTGGAATTAGTGTAGTTGTGTGCTAGAATTAATGAAGGCAATTCCACTATAAGGTTCGGCTACCAAACCGTGGATTTGCAAAAGGCTTGATTTCTGATGAAAAAAAAAACCAAACCAAAAACAAACAAAAACCAACAAAAAAAAAGCTACCCAAATTAAGAATATAGGAAAGATTTATAGGTTAAAGAAGTTGTGTAGAGTTTTGTTTTGTTTTGTTTTTTTTAATTTGTTAAAATGCAAAGCTTAAATTGACTCCAGTAGAATTGACTGTTTCATTCTATTTATAGATCAATTACATGAAGTAAGTCTTTGGTTCAATATTAAAAGGCAAAAGTATAAAATAGGCTCAAACATACATATTTTAACCTGTGACATGCATACTAAAATCTCCTGATGGAAATGGTTTACCTCAGATATCCTGTAGCCAGCATTGAAGTCCAAGATATAAAAATCTTGGTATAGACCTAAACCAGAACGCCAGTAAATAATTCTCTGTAAAAATATTTCTCAGTATTTTGTCATTGCTATCTAAATTTAAAAACTTCAATAAAACTCCAACAGGAAGCAAATGTAACATAAATTATGGTAAAATATATTACGCCATTAATGTGCTTTAAATAACATCATCAAAACATCTTTCTTATAGGCCATCTACGTATAAAATTAAATATGACATTTTAATTAGAAGGAAGAATTAATGTGTTGTTCAATCAAATAAGAGTAGAAAAATAGCACAAATGTATGTGGAATACAAATGCAAAGAAAATTATGTAAGAAACAACAAAGCTTATTCTGCCTTTGTTTTATATTAAAGCAGAATATCCAATTGAATAAAGCAGTTGATTTTCACTTTTCAAAGCAGAAACTTAAAAAAATAAAATAGATGGAGTAGAAGATGAGATTTTTGAAACATAGATAATCAACATTGCACTTAAAATGAAGCTTTAAAAAACACACATGGTGGTTTGGCAGTTTGGAAGATTAGTGTTCCTTTATGTTAATGAACCATACAAAACAGAGATAAATGCATTAAAATTATACTTTTTCAAGTTTTATATATATACAAATATATAAGAAAGTATTGCAAATAATATCTATGGGGTATTTGAAAATGGTGTGGTACAATGTGCAGAGACATCCCCTCCTCAATAAAGCATTTGCTTTTTTTGTATCACAACGGGACACTTGTACAAGTCCTTTGAATGTGGGTTCCAAATTAAACATTTTTGGCAATATTTTTACAAGTATTACAAACACTCATGCAACAACACAGTACGAGTGCTATAATAAATGTTACAGATGGAGCCAGAGCTCAAGTTTCACTGAATTAAGTTCCAGAATGTGTTCACATTCCTGTACAGAAATACCTGACTTAAATAAGTTTGGGTTTGGTGGTTGGTTTTTTATTTTAATGTCAAATCATCTTGGTTTAAAAAAATCATTTGAGAAATAATTGTTTGAGCCATCATGACTAGAACAGAGAAATTGAAGAGTACTTGCTTTTCAAAAAGTTGGGTTTGAAACAAAGAAAAGGCGGTGATGGCGCACTGGCGCAGCATCAGGAAACACAGTAGAAGGAGAGGTAAGAATAAAAAAATCACTTTGGGAAAGATTATGAAAAAAACATTCTCTAAGTCAGTGTTTGCTCTGCTCCAGTTTCCATGTACAGATTTAAGCAGATATAGAGATTGTTAATGTTATGGAGAGATGAATTCTAATGAGATCTGTGTCATTATGGTAGACATTGCATTTGAACATATTGACTGGAGCAAGTGCTGCCAATAATGATAGAAACTTCGTACTGTTGGGTGTGTAAGTCGTTAGATTCCTTCAGTCTGGGTAGTCAGCGAACCACGATGAGGGTATGCTACTAACTGGGTCAGAGAGAAGAACCTTGGAATAAATGAGCATGAATCAATAAATTTTCAATTAAATAGAAGGATAAGCAATAACAGGTTGGTTACTAAGGTTTCTAATTCCAAAAGAGCAGAATGAGAATCCGTGGAAGCTAATTAGTGAAGTCAACAAGATTGAAGTGCCAAGGGACTTAATGCAAAGGAGCTTTGGAATCTGAAGTCAAGGCTTCAAAACCTATCTGAACTGCAATACAAACAAGGAAGCAGCAATTTACAGAAAGTGGAAACATTTCTTCAATATTTATTGAAAAACCAAATTGTCTAGAAAGTAGCAGACATCCAAAAGGTAAGACAGAATTACTTTTCAGAGAGAGCTCTTTCTTGAAGGTAAAATGGTATAGCAAAAATAATAGTGCTGCCCTATATTCAGGCCAAATCATGCCTTACAAAGGACATTTGGACTAGTGGATGCTAGCCATAAAAATAAAGAGGACAAGAAAATAAATTAGTACTTAGTTTGGCGAAGCAGACACATGTATTCGTAAGACTCCAAATACATCTCCCAAACCAGTTATGTTTTGAGCCTAATTTTAATGAGAATAATGAGGTTATCCAAGGACAGACAGGTTAATAGCAGGTTTTACCAATCCATGTCTTTTTGGCCTCGGAACAGCCTGTTAAGTCCATCTTTCTACTCTTCCATCAATGTATAGCTGTAATAATCACAAAAATATACTCCTCGGTAGTCAAAGCAGTCGAAACAAATTCAGGCACTTTTACAGATTATTTTTACAGTAAAAGAACAGCTGTTGGAGAGATTTGTGAGGTGCTTCGTACATTCTGATGATTAGATCAATGTTTTGGTTTTACTGCTTTAACATTTATAAATATTTTTTTATTTGAATACACATACTTTAATAAGTATTGCTTTTAGAGGTTCTTAAAGATGGAACATAGTTTTATTTTTTTCCTCTGATCTCTCTGCTTTGAGCATAAGTATAAAGCTTGATGGATTTTGAAGCGACTATGCTAGAAATAAGGCAGCTTAACCATAAATACTGTATTGTAATGTAAGATGTGAATTCATAACCTACTTACCTTGTCTATACAACTTGTAATGAGTAATATATATTTTTGGCATACTGATCTTAATCATAAGCGTAAGCTTTTAGCATCTCTTTTAGTATCTTTCAACAATTTTGTGGATTTTCCCTTACATAGCCAGCTGTTTTTTGGGGTACGTTTTCTGCAGATTTACAACCGATTCAGTAAAGTTGTCAGGATCAGCAATTCCGAAGCAGCTATCATTATAGATATAATGGGAATTGCTGAAACATCCTCATATATCAGGTGTAAAAGGAATCTTTCATAATTTGAAATTTTAATATTTTAAAGCAGTATATTAGGTCACACATTATTTAAAGTACTCAAATTTATTACATTCATGCATTTTTTTTTCTACTGCTATTGAGTTCCCAAATAGTATTTCTTCTGCTTGTGAGCTGTATTCAACAGAGCAAAACCCTGTTTGCTTTACAACATCCTGAACTTGGCTGCTTCACCCAAATTCAGAGTTCACGGAAAACCTTTATTCCTTTCAAAGAAACTTCAATGTTTCCATTTAAAGAGAGAAAAACAGTCATTGAGTGCAGAAACTGTAATTTGGTTAAATTAAAAAAAAAAGTCTTCAGCACTAGAGAAGAAAACAATAATAATATAGTTTAGATTGGCATATAACTGTTCTATTGCTGATTCAGCCACAGATGCACTTTCTGACCTTACTTAAAGATGCTTATTAGGATATTCAGGCAGTACTTATTATCTTGTTGTGCCTTGACCTGTGATGAGTTTCCACATGATTAATATGGTCCAAACTATTTGGAAGCTGTTATTTATCATTCAAAAAAAACCCTCTGAAGTACAAGGGGCACCTGTAACTCAGTTTTCCACAGTGGAAATGATGATTAAATTAATTTCTGATACTGAAACCTTGTAACAATATGTTAACTCCATAGAGGCTTGGTTTAAATCAAGCTGTCTCATCTATATTCGGGCCTTCATGCTCCACAGAAGTTTTTTAAAGTCTGAGACCTTATCTTGACTTCTTCCATGGTCTCAAGTTTTCCAGGCTCCAGATAACTGCAGATAAATCCTGCCTTGCTTGTTTGCTTTCCCACTCTTCAAGAATAAAGAAAAAAAATTCTGGCTTTTTGGTCCCCAAACGGAATTTTGAAGAAATTTAAATATCCTCATGCTTGATTTTCTCATTTAAGATTGGTTTATTTTTTTAAAGATATTTTTAATAGCCACTTATGATAATACTGTTACTGAAGATGGCCATGTGAATTTAAGAAATGTCCTAATGATGCCGATAAAAATTGAAAGTTAATATTTTAATGCATGCTATGAAATAATAGGTTACATGAATTGAAAACTTTCAAGAGATTAGAAGGAAAATTCCATTTCTACTGTAAAAGGTTTTAAAAGTAGTTTATACACAGGAATAAAAGGTATTATTAAGGTAATGTTTTGAGTGGGAAACCACTGGATAGAACTCACCAAAGTATTTGGTAAAATCACTACCATTTAAATGAAGTATTCACTGCATTGACACAATAAGATGAAAATTAGTAAGCAGTCCCTGATGTTTTGGGAGGTGCTTTGGGGTGATGAGGTAAAGACAACTGAAGAACTTCCATCTATATTAGCAGTACTTTTTTTCACTACTATTTCCTATTATTCTTCAAGCTGTATTTGAAAAGAATGTTCTGAAGATCCATTCCAGAAGCAAGGCAAAGCATATATTTTAGTCCAGCTACAACCATTTTCCCTGCTGTAATGAATGCAAAGTCCAAGAGAATGTTCAACTGTGGACAGATTAGACATAGATCCTGATAATTAAGAGGTTTTTTTATTTTTCTGATTTCAACTCATAATTTAATAAATTAGTGTTCTGTCTAGATAATGACCTTGAGTTCTCACACAAGCCAACAGCTCACTATCTCCAAACATGCTTTCTTCATTAACAGGGTGGTGAGGTACATCATCTCCTCTTGCTATTTTAGTTACTTGGTACTTGGCTGTTCCACTACTGTGGATGTCCACATGGTTTCACAGGATTTGATCCAAAATTAGATGCCTAGTTAAGTGTATATGTTTCCAGGCAAGTCAATACTTTTCTTAGAATATTGATTGAGCTATTCTTCTGTAAAAGATATCAAGGCTTTTCTGTCCTCTCAGATTTCTTAAAATGTCCACATAAAATTAAAAAACTAGGATGTACTTGATCAGGTTTGCAGTATAATAGTCACATATGTTTAGCTAACTTTTTATCTCTCTGTCCTGTTCTAGCATAAAAGTTTTAATATTTCATTAGTATTTTAAAGAGTACTGGACTGTAAGAAAAAATAATCAAGATTGGGCAGTGATTGTGGCCATTATTAATAAAAATATTATTACTTGAATTAGGAGAGAATAAAAAGGCACAGAACTATGGTTTTAAAACTGCTAAATAAATGGGATTTTTCTTGTGCTTCCTGCTGAGGCAGCAGTTAAATATCCTTGGACTCTAGTATTGCTACTATTCTAACTGTAGTTTTTGTCTTAATGGTAGTACTGAATGCTTTATGGGTTGCAATGCAATCTTCCTCTGAATAATGAATCACTGTTCTTTTAGTAGCAGCTCTGACCTTTTCTGATTGAAATTGTAACACATCATCATAAAATAATGTCAGTGTGATAGAGAATCTTCTGCCCCATGAAGAGTGATTCTACGTACAGATCCTTAAAGAGTTAGTCGGCTCTGATCGTAATGACTCTTCAGTTACAAAAGAGTGACCCTAACCTGACAAACTGTCTGGAAAAAAACAGCAGTACACTGACCTAGAACAAATATGTGCTTTCAAGAGTTCTGCTTCTGGAAGTTTCTGAAGATACAAAGCAGGCAAGCATACCCAGTGATGAGCGCTCTCGAAGGTAAACCCAGGATCTTCTCTTTAAAGAGATTCTGTTGTCATTGACATTAGTCAGTATGAATATTGAAATGCGGTCTTTCTTTAAAGATATTGGTGTTTTTCAGATCAAACTACTTTGATCTCCACTGCTCTACTCACATCAGGTTTTTTTTATATAACAAAACTTATTCTGGACAAAATGCTTGATTTTAATTTTCTCTCAGGTTGCTCTGGAAAACAAATAGATTTTCATATTTTTTTTTTTCTCACTTTGAACAGGCACTAGATAAATGAAGATGATCTTTGAATTGGATTTCTTGCTTACAAATAACTTATTCTGTTATTTGTGTGGTCCTTTGGTCTATGGCTTTTCTACAAGGCAGTGACTCTGTTTTATTTACTACAAATTCCAGACAACAAAAGCAGTTGTCTTTGAAGAAAAAAGTCAAATTCGTACATATCTGTGTTGGACTCCCCAGACTTGTACTTTCTATTTTCCCTTCCGCTTATGCGTATATACACACATATCTTTAAAAATATTATATATAGTATGGGAAGAGAGAGAAAGAGAATACAAATCTGAGAGGTATATGGATCCCAAGGAAACTGGAGTGGCATCTTCTCAAGCAGAAATAACTTCAACATCTAATTAAAAAAAAAATTTCTACCTTTTTTCCATGTGTGCTTATTAGTAACTTCTGTAATTCAAAACACAGTCAATTTATTCTCTGTGCAACTTCATAGCACTAAGTATTGCACAACACTTATATCTAATATCTATATAAATTATCTATGACTTATAGAACTTGTATGCATGAGTTATGAAAAGAAGCACGGTGAAATTTTTCCTTTCCTTTTTCCCCTGCTCTATCATGTCATGCTTGCACTTAACCTTTACTTACTTAATCTCACTTTAGTCATAATTGCATGCTCTCTACTCCATTCACTTGGCATCATTCAATTTTAGTGTGGTCTTCATTTTTTGCAGTATTAGAAAGTAATCTTACAAAAGTTTCAAATGTTTCTTCTACTTGCATTATGACATAAGAATAAAAAAATATCACCAAGGAAACAGTAGACTTCAGAGACAATTTATTCTTTTAAGTCAGACCAAAGTTTAATTTAGATGAAAATCCTGGAAGACATAATTCCTCACAAAGTCAGTAATGTTCTTCTCATTACCTGATAATGATAGTCTAATTCTATCAAAAAGAATTTTTAATAATATAGCTGCATGTCTGAAACTTAACAATTTAGAATGAAGATGACACTACCCAAAAGCTTAAGAAAACACATTAACTGAAGCTAGAATAAATCACCAACAAAGAACATTGTCATTTTCTCAGCTAATATTTCACCCTTCTAGCCTCATCCCAATATAGCTTTTACATTTTTAGGTAGTGGCATATAAGCGATCAGAAAGTCCAGTCCCACAGAAAGGGCAGAAGAGGTCACGTTTAGAAGTTTGCTTTAACTTCTAGAATTCTTTCTTGTTTTCCTTATATCTGTCAAGTATCATCCTGCTTTTCTGTGTAGCTTTACCATATTAAAGTCTGTACTACCAAGAATGAGACAAGAAGTGCTGATTCCTGGAGGTGGAGCACAGTCCTTCATGCAACATCTGTATATTGTCCTTCGTAGCGCATCTTAAAGGTTTCTGCAATTGGTAAGTGACTTCTGCTTAAACTAGGTAAATATGATTACAGTTGACCTCCCACTGCAGCGTAGTCATCAGTGGCAACAATTTGAGAGCTTTACTCTACTTTCAGATTTAGAATACATACTGAATGAGGGCTGAGGTAGCTGACTATCTCTACAGGGTTTGCTGTGTTGCCTTGCCAAGTACAAACATGTCAAGAGTCAGATGTAATAGAAATTTATGGTACTGCAGTGATGAAATGTGATTAAACTGCGCAGTGCACACTGTTCAAATCACCAATTTTATACAACTAAAAGAGGATGTGAGCTTGCTGTGTTATAATATCAACATAAAAGTACACATCACATCAAATAGCTGTAGAGCTAAGACGTGCAGAACTGTAACCTTTCTATAGAATGGTGTATGCAAAACTCACCGTATTTATAAATACAGCCTATGAAAATCATGCTAAAAGCTGTGTGCTCTTTTTTTCTTCATTGGAATGTGGGAATACTTAAAAATGGAACCCAGAAGTTAGTCTTGCGAATTCATTTGCAGCTCAGACATGACTGAGTTTCAAAATGTTTGGCTTGCATTTCAGGTTATTAATTTATATTATTAATTGCATTCCTAGGGTACAGAATTTCAGCCTGAGTTATAAAAATTTTGTTACTCTTCTCTAAATGCTAAACCACGCTCGGAAAAACAGGGAAATCTATTAAACCTTTCATCTTCAGACTATTAAAGTAGTTATTTGTTTTTTAACATTTTCCCCTCTATTATTATTATTTCTCCATTGTTAAACGCAAAATATGGCAAGAAAGTTCCAGTTCTTATATGCTTTGGCTTATTCTTCCGTACACTGAGTTAGTATGAAAAAGGCTGAAAGTTAACATTTCCTTTTATATTCATTTAATAAAGAAAATAAATTTTGTGATTCATTTTATGGGCCCTTAATAGTGCTACACCTATTGGCTACAGCTCAGAGTCAGAGCTGAATTTTCTCTAGAATCAAAGAAATTTAACCTCAGAATTTAACTCATAATAAGCAGATTCTAAACAATATTCATTCTAAAGCCTGACTTGTCATCTTAATTTCATACACTGTCTTGCCAGCAAAATTAAATGTAAAATCCTGCCAAGTAATTTCACTTTTTTTAACCAGTTACTCAGACCATATTAGTCTAAACTTTTTGTTTGCTGTTGATGTAGTCTTCGTCCATCTCATGCATGATTTAAATAAGACATAGACATGTTTTCACAAAGTGTCTGCATCCTCTTGCAACTGGAATACTCAGGTTATGCAGAACATTCGTCCCTTCACTTCAAAATGGAATAATCAATGATGATAGTGACAAAGAAGCAAGGATCTATTCTAATAATGATAGCACTTCATGGTAAGTATTTTGTAGATTTGTAGGTTTTTGTGATAGCGATAGCTCTTCTCATATTCATGTCTCAAGAAGTCTTTGTTTGATTCCAGAATAATTCTTTCATCTCTGAAAGGCTGCAGCCTAAACATCTGCTGAAACCTGCAAATTTAAGTAAGACCCGCGGGACTGATGCTGCAATTGTTTCCCTTTGTAAGTTCTTACTTTCCATATATTTCCAGATTGTGACTGAAACTGTGCTCCTGTAATTATATAAAAAAATACCATGGATGTATGGCAGGTTTCTAAGTTGTTTATAAGAGAGCACTGCTTAGAGGAAGATGTAAAAAATGATCCAATAGACTGATGGTGGCATGCAGTTTTAAGAGGTGAAATTTTAAAACCAATGTAGTATGGTGAAACACAACCCATGTTACTTCACTTATGTTTGTTGAAACAATTAGCAATGACTGAATATTTGTAGAACGTCAGTATAAAAAAAAAATCTGAAATTTAATTTGGAAATTCAAGCATGATATAATTTTTATTTTGTTTTTGTTCCACACTGCTCATCCTAATATGTAATAGTCTATTCTAGGTATATGTTAGGAATGGTGAGTGAGATTTGTCAATTAGTGTATTTTGTTCTTTTCAACTGGAAAGTTGTGTGTTGATCCTGGAGTACAAATCCCAAAGAAATGTGTTTTACATTTGTAGGTTGAGCTTGATTTTATACAGTCTGGAGTTGCTCATGAGTTCATTCCGGTGTCTTAAATCAACTCTTGAGAGACGCCGTGATGAAGGAACTTTTACAGTTACTGCATAAAAGACTTGTTTCCTCACAAATGAAAAAAATGCCACATAGTTTGGACACGGTTTGTTGACATACACAGTGCTAGTTCCTGTTGTGTTATAAAATATTAATTCTGGTTAACTTTTAACAAATAATTTGCAGGCTAAAATATCTAACTGTAGAACTAATTCAGTGGATAATGCTGAGTAGCAAGAAATAACTTAAGCTAATTCAGTGACCTGGAAAGAGGCTTAGTTGTCATTCTCACTGTCCTTTCTTTTGTTTGAACAAAAGTGATACTAACTCAAAAAGTATCATTTATTTAAAGTTATAAAAATGAAATTGGGATTGTGTTATATTTTTCTGGCAAAACTGGGACATATTTTTTTCAGCAACATTACAGATACCTGAGGCAGTTACAATAGCGTTATCTGAGGGGATTGTAGAGATGATGATTATGGGGAAAGCAATCAGAGACATTTCCAAATATCCTTCATTAGTAGAGGGCAAATACATTTTAAAGGTCATAAATCTAAGAGGAAGTTGTTGTGAAATGGAAAACTGCCTTAGTAGCAATAGGTTTGGAAAATCAACTTTGGATTTATTACAGTTAAAAACCCTAAGGCGCTCTGCCTAACACACATATGATATGGAGAAACTTAACAGATGCTTTACTAAGGGTCTTGAATATAAATCAGTTCAGGAGCATTAATTTGTGCAGAGCTGAGTTTAGTTTTTTCTGAAGAAAAACTTCTGAATTAGAGGAGTTAAGTGTGATTTTCCACTCATCCCATGATGAATTGCGTAAGGTTTTATAATATAAACAGTTTAGGGAGCAAGCTATCTTCAGTAGCATTACATCTGCATTGATTCAGCACATTCCTACTGGATACAACGGCATTTCTGTAAACTTCTCTTCTACTTTCTCCATGACTTGCTTAGTCACCTAATCTTTACCCTTTCTGTGAATGTAAAAATCAGAAATAGATCATTTTAATGTGACGATTGACATCAGTAATGGATACCCTTCAGTGCTTACTAAGCCATTGGGTTTGTAGTGCCACACGTGAAAATTGGCATGTTTGCAATTGAACATTAACTGTCCTGAACACCACATTTCATAAAATTGTAGTGAAACAAAAAATTTTAGGTAAAATTCTCTCAAGCATTATGTTCTGAAAGTAGTATATAAAAAAAAAAGAAACAATGCATTTTTATGCCATGTTAGAAAATCCTACCTGATGCCTTCTTTCACTCTGATTCCTTTTTCAATTAATTACTTCCAACAAATTCACTACAGGAATCACTCTCTCTTCAGCACTTAGAATCCAGAAGTGTTACAAAAATTTGCAGGTACATCTTTTATATTTTGAAGGCTGTTATTAATTTTGGTATCATCTCCAAGCGACCTTTCCATCCTTTTCACTCATTGTTAGAAACTCTAAATTTCTCAGCATCATCAGTTCAATGTCTCTTCCTTCTAAATCAAATCAGCTTATCTTTCTTAAGCCACTCCTGTAAATTAGTTTAAAAACAGCAATGTGTGTGTTTTTATCTTGCTTTCAAAAATGTGTATTAATTCCAGAATGTGGATAGGGTTTCTAGAACTAAAAAAGTGTGTTGTGTTTTTATTTTTAAAATATTCATATATTTAGATAATAGTGGGATGATAAACCTTGGATATTTCTAGGGTTTAGGCTTTTTCATTTTTTCACTTGATTGTTTTGAATTGCTTGTTGAGCACGGGATTATGCTGGACCAAATATTTCAGAATTATCCGCAGTGAATCATTTTGGGATATAGTTAACAGTAGAAATGGGAGATTAATGGATAAAATAATATACATTATACACTTTTGCTTAAGGGTGCAATGACATGAATAAAGGTTAAGATGGAAGAAACTAAATGAAAATGCATGAGTTCTGCAGCTTCGTGGAAAAGAATGCCAACAGAATACTAAAAGCTTTCTTTCTGGAAAGATCATGTGTATTTCTATCCCTACAAAAAAAAAATCTGCCTTTCCATTTTATACCAATATTTTAGAATCAGAAAGAGCCTTTATAAAAATATTTATTTATTTATTTATTTACACCCTGCCCCCCCCCTCACCCTGCCTTGCTTGAGATTAGAATAGGAATCTTTTGCTGTGACCTTTTAAATATGTTGCTCTTTATGTTTAGATTTAATATTCTCTGGAGCAAGAACTAAAATATATCCATCGCAAATCCATAGCTGTTTAGCAGTTCTTGTCTTTATCGTGTCTTATCAGACTTAGCCTGTAAACATATTTTACTAATTACTGAAGTGTTTCCATTTGTTCAGTTTTTGGAAATTATGTTTCTTTTCATAACAAAATTATTAACATGATAAATGGTTGTGAAATAAAGTATAAATTTCAGACAAGATTAAGTTTTTAAAAAAGAATGGGTGGGAAGAAATGCCATAGCAGCATACTAGACGTTTTTAGAATCATAGAAAAATCTAGGTTGGGAGGCATCTCTGAAGACCATCTGGTCCAACCTTCTGTTGAAAGGTTATCTCTGTCAAACTGAGGATAGAATATTTCCAGGGAGAGAGGTTCCACCACTTCTCTGTAACTTATTCCAATGTTGTTTTTTTCTTGCAATGGTTTTCTTACTTCCAGACCAACTTTTCCCCTGAAGCAACTTAAGCCCATTGCCTCTTGTCCTGTCAGAATGCATCCCTGTGAAAAGGGTGCCTCCATCATGTCTATAATTACCTTTAAGGTAATGGAAGTTTGTGAATGGTTTTTCTCTGAGCCTCCTTTTAAATAAATGAAGCAGATTCTTTCATACTTCCTTCACCGTCTGATTATCTTGGTGGCTCTTTGCTGTTCCTTTTCCATTTTTGTTTCTTTGAAATGGGAGGATCAAAACTGGACCAAGTATGCCAGGTGTGGCTGACAAGTGTTGAATGTGGTGGAACGATCACATCCCTTGATCTTTGTAGCTGTTCTTTTGTGGATGGAGCCCAAGATGCTTTTGACAGTTTTGACTGTCGGGGCATATTTCTGGCTCCTGCTCAGCTTCCTGTTCACCAGGACTCCCAGGTCATTTTGAGCAGGGTGACTCCTCAGTGTGTTATTTGGGATTATTCCATCCTACATGTAAGACTTCACATTTCTCTTTATCGAACCTCATGCAATTCTTGCTGGCCCGATCTTGATATATTGGCATTTCCTTGTTTCTCTGAAAGAAGTCCCAGTATTTTTCATTCAGTCAGGAAATAGAGCAATCTAAGCTTGAACGGTGTCAGCCATCCCATTGTTCATCCAAGAAAAGCCCAAACTCTAAAATCAGATCCCCAACAGTAGTGGCCTCTTAATTTATCATCTTCTAAGAGGTGCCTCCAGGCCTGCCTTTGGAGACATAAAATTTACCTCTCTATGGAAAAATCAGTGAATCTTTGCAAAAACATCTGAAGACTTTTATTGAACTAACCAATACATTTCATAATAGGTTATTTGTATAGTCCCTTTACTTAGACTTGATAATTAATCCTAGATGCCATTGGGTTTTTTGTACTGATTTTACATCTTCTTTAGTAGTTGGTCAAAGAAAATGAAGATTTATTTATATAATCTATTTACCCCCTATTGTCTGTAACCTTCACATAATAATCAGTTCTGCTAGGACTATGGATCCTGACTCTACCACTCAAAGGTCAAAAGTGAGAAAAATTGATCATCTGTTGTATATCTGTATATCAAGATATATAGTCTTTCTCCAGCTTGCCTCTCATTAACATTTCTAGAATAACATTCTTTTAATAGAGTTTTGTCAGCTGAAGTCTAACATCCAAACTTTTTCGCTGGAGTTATACCAGAATTTTAAAAGTACAGTTAGAAATTACAGCAAGGTATTTTTGCTATGAGAGGAACCTGTTAGTTACAGAAACAGAAATCAACCATTATGTCATTTAGAAGTTTTTACAATTAAAAGTTTTATTCCTAGAGGAACTGAAAGACAATTAAATGAAATGCTAACAACAAATTAAATGCTTTATAGGTCAGTCATCCCATTAGGTCTCTTTAGGGAAGCTGTTCTCATATAAAGCATGCCATAACCTATTTGCATAATGATTCCATCTTAACTGTGCCTTCTGCTCTTTTATGGTGTGTTGTTTATCCTAGTGCACAGCTGATATAGTAGAATCACAAAGAAAGTAAAAGCTGCTATTTATGGCAGACAAAACGTTGCACCCTTCAAATGGATTATGCAGGACAATACCCAAACTGCAAATATGATTTAACACACAGAGACATTATATTCCCCCTATTGCAGTAGCTTGATTGTTTGAATTATATACGCTGTTATCATCATTGTTTTTATAAGATTATACACACAAAAGCAGTTCCAGCTAGAGCATGCGGAAGCTTGTGAAAGAAAATACAAGGTTTCTAAAAACAGTGCTAATGGCCTGAGCTTGTTTGAAAACACAAACCCCTTTCTATAGGGGAAAAAAAAAACACTTTGAGAAATTCTCATCTTCAATATATACTGACACAAACATTCTTTCAAATGTTTCGAGGGAAAGAAATTTCATAAATTAAGTCTTGATTTCTGGCTTTGCATTATAGCCTGGTTATTTACGAGATTGGCTTTGTCTCCATGGGCAGAAAGTGAATAGCCAAAAATCTTGGCATGTAGTCAGAAAGCTCTGTCTTTTTTATTATTATTTTAGAACTATATTGTTTTCAAAAGGTAGTTTTGGTCCTTCTGTACTGATGAAATGTAAACAAGATTCTGTTCATAGCATTTGAACTCACAATGTCCACTTACTTGATCAAGTCTAGGGAGTTCCTAAAGCTTATTTTCTTGGAATCCTAATTTAGTCACTCCAGCTTGTGTGTACCTCAGAAAACTACGGAGCCCAGAAGTACAAGATATCTTTGCTCCACTGTGCGAACAGAGCTTCTTGGATCTTAACAATATGGGTTGTACATGCAAGGTATTGGATGTGTATTTTGCAGGCTGTATCAGGACTTAACTGTGATAAAGCCATGGGATCAGAAGTCCTTAGTGGCACAGTTTCTTGCAGTTTACAATCCTTAACCAGTTAACTCCAGAATCAGGCAATTTTCAGTTTCGACACAAGGGAAGAGAATTCAAGAGCAGGGCAGAACCTTCTTTCAGTGGCAGATAGCCATTAGATAGGTTTAGTTGATCACCAAGCCGTACATCAGTTATAGCGAACTGTCATGAACGAGCTCTCCCAACGTTACAGACTGCACTGCAGTAAAACTTCCACTTAGGTTTTCACAAATGTTCAATTCTTTTAAGCATCTGACTGATTCCTGAAACTGTGCTCCTTTTCTGTTTGGGAACTCAACAAGAGTGGCTTTCAAAAAGGCGAGGTACTCAACAGTTCATAGTAGCTTCAAAAATAAGTGGTAAAAAATAACAATTTAAAAGTGGCTTTACCCAGGAGAAGACTCTCAGACTGCTAAAGAAGATACTCTTAAGTTTCTAATATTTCAAGTATCTCATTGTGTGTAGTCTTTCTGCTCTTGTATTTATGCAGCAATGAGATCTAGACTACCTTGAAGTATAGTCATTGTAAGCACAGTGGTAAACTATGTTCTGGTATATGCTGCAAACATTTGCCTCAATTGTCTTGGTCATGTAGTTGGTAACACAGAGATGCACCGCTTGCTGTGAACCTGCCCTGGATTCTGTGCCTGGACCACTGTTGATCACATGATTAAACTGATCCTACTGGTTTTACTAAGGAGGAATCTGCATTTTGCTTTGTAGAGCAATCTCTTTATGGATCTGAACCTCTCCTCCTATCAGCAGGAAGACTTCTTTCTCTTTTCCAGACCTTCTTGAGAGCATGTCATCCACAGTACAGCCAAGCATAAGTATCAATTCCAGTTGGAAAACTTCAAGACTGGATGCAGAAGCGTGAGACACAGCCAATATCTTTGTTGCTGTTAGCCAAAACAAGTATCTTAGTATGTTTGTTTTGCCTGAGTATCAGCAGGATTTGGACTTCTCTCTGTACAAAAACCGTGGAAGTTGAGAATTACCTTATACTCTTTACTTTAATGAATTATTCCCTTCAAACTAAATCTGTATTTCTCAGCATGAGTATGACACTAAATGTCATGCAAATGAATTAAGCAATTTCTTCCAGAGATAGAGCTTCCTTCTGTTACTAAGGAATTTCACGGAATGTTTTCTGGTGGACTTCAGCAAATCAAAAAGATGAGTTCTGCTGTTCTGATGTCTCAGACCTTCTTCCACTTAACATATATCCAGTATTTACCTTTTCTCCTCATAGTATGCAATTGTTTGCCACAATTTTAACTATAGAAGAAAATAAATCATTACTTTCTGTAGAATTAAAGACATGATAAGTGAATGAGGCTAGTGTATATATTTAACAGGAAATGAGTGGTGATTCAGGCTCCTATTGATAATGAATGTCTCTGACAAGTGTTTTAGATACTCCTGGCCTGACATCATACTTGAGTACACAACCTTTGCAAAAGGCAATGAGATTGCCACTATTTAAACCCATGCTGTTAAATGCTTAGGTTTCTATGTTGGACTATTTCATACTTTGAAGTGTGACACTACTACTGTTTACTGTGAGAATGTTATTTCGAGACCTTCATCTCAGAGTGATTTCCCTGCGTGGAAAATGAAGGCTGTGTATAAATAGTTTCCAGCATTGTTTTTGGAATAAATACATATCTGGGGGAAATTTCTAGTCATGGCTTGTAGATACGAGTTCAACTTTCTTCACTTTTCGTCAAGTTAAGTGCACCAAAATAAGGCTTCCTTTATTTCTTTAGCTCATGGAAGTATATTCTTTCTCTGGGAGTATATTATAAAAAGGACTTCTTCCAGATTAGAGAGATCAAAATTACTATGTACATCAACTTTTCCCAATCAATTTAAAATGAAGGATGCTTGCTGAAGCTGTATTTTCTCTGCAATATGCTGCACATTTTAGACTATTATTATTATGGAAGGCATAATAATTGATATGATCAGTCACTGATTTTAAAAATAGGTTGTCTAGCAATTAATTATTTCCAGGCTATGTCTGTAACAGTACATGATACCAAATACAGTTTATGCATGAGATATCATCCTGGAAGTATGTCAAAATGCTTGAATTGACTTAAGTTGAAGACAGGAATTTGTGTTGGCACCTTTAAAGATTGTGATGTTATGGCTGGTATTACAAAACGAACATTCGACCAGGTTTTGATTTATCATTATTAATACTTAGCATTCAAAGCAGCACATAAAAATGGGCCAAATGTTCCAGAATCTCAGCGTTTTCCTCTGTTGATATCAGCAATGTCTTACCAGTTTAACACACTTCATTAATGAACACTCCATGCCAGATGTGCTCCTGTTTAAATGCCTAAAAATAACTCTTAAGTTGTTCCCTAGCAAATGCTAAGCTGACATAAAGATGAGCTTATGGCAATAATTATATTGCTGCCTTTAAGGTTTATATTGCGCTTGCAATTGAACACACAATTTGGGATTTTTACACTGAGAATGATCTTGAGGCTACTACCTAGGAATATTAGAGAAAAGTTATGATGTGAAGAGAGAAAGGCATATAATTAATTTTGTCTAAGAGTTATACTTAAAGTAGTGAACAGACGGACAGTTTTTAAATCTGAAAATCCCATCACTTGCCAGCTGTAGCATGTCACATATAGCATGTCTGGCTCAAACCAGAAAAATCCTACTTGAAGAGTTAGCAGGTATCAGGAATATTTTGCCAGTTCTTTCTACTATTGCAGAAAGAGTAGCTGCTGTTTATAAGCAAATAGTATGTAGGATGAGGGAGATGCTGATATTTTGTCTTTGTTCGGAGGAAGGAGAGAGAGAGAAACGTGATGAGGAATAAAATAAAATAAAGCCTTGCTGAAACTTTCTCCTGATGATTTATTTAACACATGAAATGACTAACTTATTTTGAAGCATATATATTTATTTAACCAACTCCATTCTGTTTTATACTCTTGAAATATTTATTGAAATTTAGACTCATTTTCCTGATGTGCTTTTCAACCTGTAGATGGTATGCATAGAGTTTATCTCATGAATGACAGGTGTTACTCCACTATAAAATAAAATCTATTCTAGGTAGTTTATGTTTATAAAAACATTATTTTGCAATGCTTCTGATGATGACATCCGATGTGTAACGCATCTTGCAAAGATGGTGTGCATTATTGCTCTTCTGGATTCCTCTGCCTGCAGGGAAGACATGTTTATAATTTTCCAAATACCAGTTTACAAAGTCAATAAACAAGGAAAAGGAATAGTCATCAAATACTATCAGCTCGTGTTTGATTACACCTTTATCACTCTTCAGAGAAAATAATGTAAGATCTTGTTGACGTCTTGTAAGCAAAATACTAATATTCTTAGTTCTGTATATCAGCTGTGAACTTTAGGTTCCTCTCTATATACAATATTTATTTGTGAGTAATTTTTTATGATTTGTTATATTTAGTTTCCATGGTAAATACCCAAAGTAATTTTGTGTGGCACAGTCAACTTCTTTAAAATGTCTGAATGGGAACTACAAGATGTAGAAACTACTAATATATAACTGAAGCAAAAGTAAGGCAGCAAACTTTAAATTACTCTTTGGACTGTCAAAGTTTTCACCCACCCTTCAAAGTTTGTAGCTGGAAAAATTGTTTTTAAAAGAGCAGAGGAAAGATGATTAGCACGAAAGTAATAGTAGAAAGTCGGGAGTGACAGGTTTGGCCAGTTGACCTGTCTTTCCTACTCCTGTCCCAAACGTACTAGGAGACGGTGTCTGGGTAGGAGAGTGATCCCCTGTCCCTGCTGTGGCTGTAACAGGGTCTCCGAGGCTGTTAGAGAGCAAAATACCCTTAGGATTTTAATCCTCTTTGCAATACTGTTGTTTAAAGTAACATCGTGATGATGCAAGAAAGAGATGCCAAGAACTCTCATTTCTTACATCTGAGAACCACTAATCATGTTATGTCGTGGAGAACTATAGAGCAAGAGAGAGAGATCCACAGGGGTTAACAATGCAAACAGTGTCAGTACATCTGCGGGCACAACGCTACTCTCCTGCCGGATGGTCCAGGGCACGTGGAGCAGTGGTGGGGTAAGTTAGGACTGATGGCTTCAGGATTTTTCCATTGGTTTTATTCCTGTCCTTGTCTATATTGTGCTACGGAGCAGCCCATGTTTGCATGGCACTGCTGGTCACAAGGACCACCATGACAGCTGCTGAGGTGACTGATGATTTGAGCTTGTCATGTACCCCATCAGCCACACGTGGCTGTCCCCACTGACAGCTTCGATTATGAAGTTTTCTTTAATTCATCCTTAATGAGTAGTGAGGCCCTTTGAACTGTTTATCTGTAGTGTCTTCTTTTTAAAATAATACTTACTTGTTATGTCCCAGAAGAAAAAAAAAAAAGAAATCCAGAAAAATGTTAAAAACAGGAAAAGTATATTCTTTCTATAGTACTGGATTATATGGCCATTATGGTAAAGGTCATTAATTTGACAGAAGAAGATAAAGCAGTTTATAATTACTATTCAAAATATGTCTCTGTAAAAACTGGGACTAAGCTAGAAAGTTTTGCCTTGACTAAATAAATGTCACACTACTAATGTTAGTATTTCATCTACCAAAGACATGCAGAGGTTAAGTGTGTGAAGATGTTTAGAATCATTTCTAAGAATTACGGTCATCAGCATTAGTGTGTGAAAATACAGGTTTTGTGATACAGAAATGAGATTGGAAAGAGGAAATGGTAAATGTCATATCTAAATTCCCTATGTTGAGGAAATAAATGCAGAAGTGTGTGTCTGAATGTCCAAAGAAGTCTTTTGCAACACCTTGGATACAGTAAACAGGAGACTCTTCTCTCTTTTTTTATGCTTATTCCTAGTATTTCCACAAATCTAGGAAGGAAGAGCCGCTGGAATTTCCACTACTTTTTAAATTAATACGAAGAGCCTTAAGATTGTTTTAATGTAAATGTCATTTTTAATAACTGAAAGTGCCAGTGGTAGCATTAAAACCTTATGGTATCTAATAGACAACAAACCAACAATTAAATGTTTACACAAACCACTTTGTTTTCTCAACAAAGTTCCAATGCCTAAACTTTAATAACAAACAGATTTTAGACATAGGAACACTTTTGAGAAATAGTCTGTTGTATTTTATTTGCAGCTCAAAATGGGTGGTCAAGGACTAAAGGATTAATTCAAGACGGAGGCCCCAACTTAATCTGGTTTTAAGCCAAGATGAAACTTTAGCATGTACAGAGAGTCTAGCTGTTCTGCCACTTACTTAGACTTCCTATATCCCTTTTTTGTGCAGTCGAGTCATATTTTGAGAACATTCAATCCTTAAAAATATTTAAGATTAAAATATACTTCTGAATTTCATCTTGCAACTCTAATACTGATATTGGTAGTGGTTACAGTGAGCTACTTTTTCAAGTTTATAATTCACATCAATAAAGTTTTTTAAGTTATTTTATATTTCCCAAATACTATCCTTGCACATGCTTCCTATTAGCTCCCATAGAAGAGGATGTCAATCTATTGGTTGCTCTCTGAAGAAAATATTACTGTAAGCGTCAGTGATCTTCACTTCTTGTTGTCCAGAATAATTCTGAGGATTTATTATGACAAAGCATAGTTGTAGTCAGAGATAATCCAGTCTGTTGTGTCTCTCAAATGAAATGAGAAAACATTAGCTGTAAAAAAAAAAAAACAAAACAAAACAAAAACCAACCAAAAAAAACCAACAACCCAACAAAAAAAACAAACAAACAAAAAAAAACAAACAAAAAAAACCCCAAACCAACAAAAAACCCCGTTATTTTTCTCCAGGTCTTTCATTACCTGAGGAATGGGATAAAATGTCTGGAGTTATCTGTGAATGCAAAGGTGTAACCTGAAAATTCCTCTGTTGGCTCATTACACCCATTATCTGTCTTCATTTGCTGCCCTTTTTCAACTGAATCATATACTATTTCCTTCTGGACTGCTGTTATTCTCTGCTTCATTAGCTGCTAATGAGTTGAGATACAGAACAGCATGTCTTTTTCTTTATTCTTTCCTAACATTTAGTGAGGTGCCAGGGGCTTTTGTTTTTTTTTTTCTTTTTCCTTTAGGTAGAGGGTAGAGATGTCAAGGCAGATGATATCCAGCAAGATACTCACTGACTTTAATTGTGCTTATAGAATAATTTTTGGTGAAAAGGAAAATTATCCTGATTCTTTTAAATCGTAAGATCTATTTGCTTCTCTCCTCAATTAATCTTTTTTATTCAGAGCTGTAATATGTGTGGTCTTATAATTTAAGAATGATAACAAAGGTAAATGGAACTGCTCATTTTTAATCATTCTGATGTTGACTAGCACTGGGAATGATGATTCACACCTACTCCGCATGCCTATTTACAGGCTGGTATTTTTATTTATTTATTTATTGAAAAAGGTTTTTAGGGAAGGATTTTGAAAGAAAGTACAGGTTTTAAGGTTTTGGTGTGGGTTTTGGTGGGGTTTTTTTCTTTTTTTTTTTTTTTTTTTTCTTCTCAAGGAGAGACAAAAGAAGCAAACAGCTTTGAAGTCTGTCTTTTAGTCTCTCTAAAGTGAAAATGTTGATAAGGAAATATCCTGTTTTTAAGTTCTGTGACTTCTTTGGATAAAGTAGAGTTTTGATAGAACCTACTTACATGACTTCTTAACTGGGAGCCATGGTAATTTTGCAACAATAACAAAATCAGAAAGACCTTTAGTACATGGAAGCACTGACTCATTATTGGTATAGTGCTCTGAAACAATAATCATTTCAAATGCAGGACATGAGATCATAATGATATTTTGAAAGAAAGTTAATTTATAATGTCCAATAGTGTCCTTATGTCCAGAAACTATACAAAATAGACAAGTCTATATGCCTCACAGAGGAAGAAAACAATAAAAGTAGTTGCCTTGAGGAAATTATTCCTATATTCTCTGCTCATGTACGTTTCTTTTTAGGATCCTGCACAGTGCTATTAACTGAAGACTAGTAGTGGTACGCATTTTTGAATGTTCATTTGTTGCTAGAAGAACAAAAAAAGAAAAATAAGAGGAAAATATTCATTATTGGCCATCCTGTAAGTAGAACTTGCGTTTTATTTTACTTATTTAAATAGTAATTTGTAATCAATCTGTCACAATGTGGAGAGGTCGTGGCTGAATGCTTTCTACAGTGCAGATAGAAGGAAGTGTAGTATATACTTCAGTAAAAACAAAAAATCCTCTTTAGGTCAGGCATTCAGGCAACCAATAAATTGCTATTATTCATTGCCCAGCAACAGACACCACTAAGCTTAAAATATTACAGTTGGATATTAAAAGTTCCCCATAAAAGAATTTCAGTAATACAATGTGATAATTTTCCACTACATATCCCATCAACTCTCCTCTGTATAGTAAACAGTGCTACAATTCTGGCATGTGTTTCGGATCCAAGAGCTGGCTATTTTTCTAGGAGGCATCTAACAAGTTTTGACACATAGCCCTTCATCTTCTATTGGTGATAATGAAAATTTAAGTGGTTTTATATGAAAGATTCAATTTGAGTTTATGCAATACAGCCCCTGTATGGAAGTCATTACAAATGCCTTTGCCTATCAATATCTGTGAATTAAAATAGGGATTAATTTTTATGAAATTTAAAAAAGGATATATCCAGTATCCTTTCTTCTATAGGAAAGACATTAAAAAAGAAGGAATCAGCCTGATAAGCAGCCCAGAAAGAAAAGAGCGCATTGAAAATTTATGAGGATTAGTAAAGCAGTTGTAGTTAATTTGTCATGTGAAAACATGAGTGGAAGAAATTTTTTTTTTTTTTTTTTATATATATAAGGGGTGATTGCTCCTGTGTTATTATCAGGCTTCTCAGAAGTAAGGCACATGGGGTTTAGGGATGTTTCTCAGTTCATCTGTGTCTCAGTATCCCACCTACTGGGTGATGGGATGTGACACCGAAATATCACCAAAATTTGTTTATAAGAAAGAAAGGAAAAAGAGTTAATGAGGGGAGGTTACAAAAGTGGCTGTTAACTTCATACATTGCTGCAGAAACTACTTCTGTTGCAGATATGTAAAGTTCAAAACATTTAAAATTTATTTTTTTTTAAGATTTATTTGAAAGCAAATGTTCAGTTGGAGTGACAGTCTCCTATAGATAGATATAGTAATGCTTAGTACAGGTTTGTAACTCTTCTAATATTAAGGAGACGTATAAATTGAGACTTTTTTATACAACTCTATGCACGTGAGAGGCAATTTTTGTTGTCTTAGTAGAGATACTTAGAACAGAAGTTGAAAGAGCCAACTACTGCTGGCATCTCATAACTATCTTATTTAGCGCACAAAACCTACCGTCACATTGCATCTCCTCTACATCCAGTCATTGCAAGCAAAAAAAACAGCCATCAAGAGATGAAGATGAGAGGAGGGAATATGTTTAATGTTATTTCAAAGCACTGCAGGTTATCATTTAGATGGGCAAGTTTCAGTTCTGCTTTCTACCCTGATAAGAAAGTAATATATGTAAGATCTTTGCTACCATAAAAATTTAATTTAAAAAACCCTCTCAATCTGAAAGCAAAAGTTTTTGCATAGTTACTTGCACTCTCCACTGCTGTTTTTGTGGCCATGACAGATAAGTCATTACATAAGATCAGCTTCACCGTCATGGTTCTGCTTATGAAGATAAAATTAAAAGTCCAATTAAACACAGCTAGAAGGCATGAAAGAAGTGAAATAATTATCTTAGACTTCCAGTGCTTTCTAACTGAAAAAAGAATACACTGAGATTATCAATAATCCACCTAAACTAAATATAATAACAAAAGAAAATAGATATAACCCCTTAGAAAACAAACTCACAGAAAACAAAATACCCAAAGGCATTAATGTTAAGTTTTTATCCAGAGAAAAAGAAAACAACAATAGTTTAACTTCTCTGCATGCTATTTTATTTCTCAGTCAAAGAACAGGTAGTTAATTCAGTGTCTTCCACTCTGTTCAGATTTCCTTTAGCAATGTTTATTAGCTATTTTAGAACTGGTACTTTCCTTGGCTCACTTGGCAATTAAGTAGTTAGCTTCCAATTGAAAGAATAGTGGAATATGAAATCATTAGCAAAAATTGTTAATATATTTTTATCTATTTTACCAGTATGTTTCAAAACATTCATTTTGGCAATCGGGAAAGGTATATAACATGCTCAGAAACAGAGAACTGCAGGTAATCAGAAAAGTTAATAAATCATAAATACAATAGCTGTCAGAAAAAGAAATGTATTTTTCCTGATCATATTACCTCTGCTTGCTGAACAGGTATGTTCTTTAAATCTGATTGGATATTTTCAACAAATTAATTTTCTTTGGTTTTTTTTTTTTTATATTAGGTCAAAAGAAATTTCATATGTTTTATCTCTCTGGCTGTGTATAAAACAACTTTCTTCAAAAACATATCCATCTTAATCTTAAAGATGTTATTATTTTATTGAATGCTACACACTACTATCAAGTGTATAGAGATTAAATAAATAAGAAATCTGCTTGCATTCCATGTAAACTTGCTTTTGAATGGAAGCAGACATGTTTTCATGTTTTGTATATGTAATTCGTTTTAAGTTCCCTCCTCTTAACTAGATCTTTGAAATGACTGTTAGTACAGATAACAGTATGCTTAAAAACCATTCAAACTGCTCTGAAGTCTACCTTTAAAATTTAACATATTTTAGAAACACTGCATTTTGCAAAATGGTGAAATAACACTGCAAGGAGGCAGATAAATGCTTAAACATTAAAGATAGCAAAGTACTGTACTCTGATCATGATGAAGGAAAAACTGGAGATAAGAGAAATTTTTGAGGTTATTCCATTCTGATTTAAATTAAATGAATAATCACATGGAAAACTAGATTTATTTCCTAGTCTACTCATGGCTTAATTTCATTGTAAGAAACAAAAAACTTCTTTTCAGACTATTCTATTAAAAATTTAAACCTGATAGTTTCTTCTATAACTACTTCAGATCTGTATTCATAGTCAGTTTTCTCTTGTGGAAGTTTTAGGTTTGGTTTCCCAGCACGCACAAAAGGTCAAAAGCCTTTCTTTGTGGTAAAAGGTATGTAGTTTGCTTGTTTGTTTGTTTAAAAATATCACCAGTCTTCACTACCAAATAAGTCTAAACTCCTAAAAAGTGGCCTCAGAAAAAGGTTTGCATGGTCTTTTGGAAGCTCAATCTCATAAAGCAATATTTCCTTTTCTTATTTTAAAAAAGAAGAAAATTTCGTCACTTTACATCCACTCAATTTGTTTATTTTGTCCTTGTTTCTGCCAGTTAAATGTATGATCTATAAGCTGTTTAAATACCTATTTAAACAGTTTCATTTTGGTTTTCACATTAACTCACTCTGGATATATATATCGGTATAGTCATGTCTGTATCATTTAAAGCCTTATATTCAGTCACAAGTCAGGTATGTGACCCACCCCTGGATCTTACTGCTTTCCATGGAATTGTCATCATTAAGATAATTTTAATTTTCACAGATTTACTCACTGTTAATTAACTCTGAAATTCAGAGCACGGAAGCCTTTTATCTTCATATGCAACAGTGAAATGCTCCCATCAGTATTTATCCCGGAAAATGAACAACTCTGAAAAAGAGCCTAAGCAGCCAAAAATACGCTATATAAAATATGCATTCAGTCAGAAGAGGGAAGAAAATCAATAGAGTTCTAAAAATTCCTTCAGCCCAAGGGCATCAGTGACTTGCAATATAAGCCAACGTATTAAGTATTTTGTTTTGGCAATTTACTTATAAATACATTTCTACTTTCTCAGCCTAGTAATGGAGTGCTGAAACCTCCAGCTTTGGCACGTGGATCTCCCCTTTAACCTCTACCATTTGTAGATACGCAACTTGTGGCTCTTTTATAGATGGCATCCTGTCCCGTAAGGTTTTCAGCATCTCTGATGAAAATACATATATGCAGATCACATCACAATGGGGACAAATCAGGGCATAAGAAACAGAACAGAAAAGAATTCTAAAATAAATATCTGTGACCTTTATATCGTAAAATATAAATACAATGACCTGTATTATAAAAGCTATGGTATGTATTCCTAGCTAGCATATTGTGGTATGGTCGCCCAGCGAGAACATCCTGATGGTTTGAACCGGGTTCATTCTGAACATCACTGTCTTAACTGTGTGTGTAGAGCAATTAATTCAGTGTTCTATGTGATTTCTACAAAAATCTGTTGATGTAATGGATTTTTATCAAGCTCCAGGAAATAACATATGTTTTTTTCAAAAGATGTATACTTATGCCTTTCAAATCAGAATTATTTTTATATCTTTTGGGCCCATTCATCTGCTTGTTACCCATATCTTATAAATTGTAGCTTTCCCAAACACAGAAGAAAATGAGGTTTGCTCTTAGTTGCAGACACTTTTCAAAGCAGCCGCAGCTCCAGCTTTTCACATGGAGCGGGTGTACTTCAGGGGAATAAAATAAAAAAGAACAACTATAAAGGAAATAGGCAATGCAATCGAATAGAAAGTGGGTCTGACAGTTTATTCTTTTGATAGCTTTTTGATAGTTCTCTTTCCAGACCCTGCCTTTAGTGAGGTAATATCTATCTATGTTTCTCTCTGTGCCTTAAGCACAAATATCTCATTGCAGATGGCCTGACTTGATGATCAGGATATCCAAAATATTTTAATTGTAGATTAATCTACAGTGTCAGCCTGTCAGTGTCATCTTTGTCACCACCAACACTTTCCCGAGGTTTGCCAGCAGCAGTAGGCCTGCTGGTGTGCCTGTTTACTTCTGAGGCCTTCAGGCCTACTGAGGAAGAGTTTAAAAAGATGCTATTCTGAGCAGATATTGTTACTAAAAAAACAAAAACCAAAACAAAATAAAAAAAACCCCAACTGAACAGTTCACAATGGCTCTTTCCAGTCTCAAGATGGCTTCAAATATGCCAGGAGAGAGTGTTAATAATTTTACCCACCTGGTAATGGTTTTCAGTCAGGAATTCTGTGACTTTTTTGCTAAAATTATTTGTTAAAATACAGAAACAGGTATTACTTATTCTTAATTTTCTTTTAAAATTCATTATATAGTCCCTAGACAATATTAATATTACTGAATTTTCACTGTTGATACTGAAGTTAAATATATGCATTGCTACCAGACTGTTCTGGTTACCTCAAAACAATAATAAACTGACAGTTACACTTAAGAGTTTTTTCTCACCAAGTTGTATAAGTAATTGTCAATGATATTGCTGTCCTGTACTGCCTGATTTTTCTACGGAGTTCTTGTCTTTATCAACAATGTTTGTTTATTTTTCAGTACTGTTAATGGGTAGAGGTTTGTTTTGTTTGTTTTTCTTTCTGGAAAGAGCATTTCAGTCTGTAGATCGGCCACTATAACTTACTTTGAAAGTAACTTTTTTTCTTGTAGACTCCTTGCTCTAATTTAAATTTCATAGTCAATTCATTTATTCTGACTCTCTTTTCCTGCCCATCTCCAGGTAAAAAAAAATAACAGGTAGACAAATTTTGGCTTCAATTTTGTAATCCTAAATAGGGTCAGGTACACGATGTAGCACAGTTACCTTGCCTTTAGAAGGACTACTGTTCTATGAAATATAATCTCAGGGAACAGTAACTCGGATGTAAGTATTTTTATTATTTAAAAATAAGATTGGGAAAAGTGAAACAAAATTACTGAAAATATTTTTTTTTTTCAAAATTGCCATAGAAAAGCTGCACATGTCATAACAATCGGTAACTGTTTGATTATCAGTTTTTGACATGATCATGTTCCGTAGAAGTTCAAATAAGTTAAAACAATGTGAAAAACTGGTGAAGGGCAACATAACGCTCTCTGACTAATCTAAGTATCATCAACACTTTTACATATTTATTTTCTTTATTTCATATTTATGAAGTTTATTGCTGCAAGAAGTGGTCTACATTTCACGCCAGAGGTGGCTGCTCTTCAGTAACTTGGATGCGATGCCACAATATAATTTGGAGCATTTTTCTCTGGTTGAATATTTCCATGTTAATATCATTCTTTTATCTACCGTTTGGATCTAGGGAAAAGCATAACTGAAGATGTAACTGAATTTCTTATTTTAACCTTTCTTAGGAAATGTCTGTCTTCGCTTACTTTCCTTCCTTTTTAGGAAGAACTCTGGAGTTCTTTAGGTTGATGCACAGGTAGGATTTAATAATAAAAGAATGTGATTTGTGTTTGTTGCTCAGAGCCATAATATTTTCAAAGAGCAGCAGCATTGAAATGACACGTAAATGTACAATTTAGTCTTGTCAAGCAGTGTGGGTGTATTTGAAGTTGACAAGGCATAAACTGTGAAGTGGTATCCCTTTTAACCACTATAGCACTAATGTACATTAATATAACATGAAGGGATAATATATAGTCTTTCATGAATTGAAACTGCAAGAATTGTGTAGAACTTTTGGAAGTTAATTCTACTCTTTTGGTACAAAGTATACTGGGTTATTTTAATGTCTAGAGAGTTTGAACTAAACTTTTTTGGACAAAAGCTTATAAAGACTAATAAGGAAAAAAAAATGAAATTGTACACTTAAGTAGTGTTATAGCCATAGTTGTCATTATATTCACATTCAGCATGTGGAACAGAAAATAAATTATTTCTAAATGCTCTTCAGTTGAGACTGTCAGAAAAGCCATAGGAAGTCAGGAACCTATATCCTGTCAACATATATAGGCTTTCAAATTTTATAATGGCAAAGCCTCTAGCTGTAAAGACACGTGAAGATGATCAAAGGTGAATTACTTACTGAGGATTAAATTAATAAAGTTTTAATTCTGAAATAACGGATAAAATTTAAGAGTTATTATTAGATGAAGAGTATTGGCTCTTGACTTTTGCCAAGTGCCACATGTTCTCTAAGTTACTGATATAATTAAAGTAACACCTAATTATATAATTTTGAACACTGAGCTTTCATATTGCTCATTTGTTAGCACATGTACGTTATGTGGGATTTTAATAGGTATTGCTGGACACTGTGCACATTTAATGGTGAAAATGACGAGCTGGAATCCAAAATAGAGAAAAGGAGACACTTCAAAGTTCGCATTGAGGCCTGAGTCTGTGGCTTGCACGACTACATTGGGCTTACCACAGTGGGTGGGGGGCATTTGCACGCTCCAGGCAATGCAAAATACCTCTGGCTGAAGATTGTTTCGTGGCCTCTCTTTTTGAGTCAAGCCTCTTTAACCAGGTACAAAGAGACTCTGAGAAAAATACACATAACTTAAAAATGTAATGCAATAATTCATTGGCAAACACACATTATCGATTGCTAAGACGCAATGACTTATGGAGATAAGCACTTGTGTACCCTCTCCAGTAGGGGAGGGTAAGGAGTCCATGGCACCCAAGTCAGACCCTGTTGTGGCTCTAGGTCCATCTCCTACCAGATCTGTGGACATCATCAAATCATCCTGATGACGGTGGTACCCAGCTGCTGGATTATCCTCCCTGTTTTTGTTTTCTTTCATTTCCTTTGGAATTTTATAACTTTCTACATTGGTGTCTTTCCTCTTGCATCCATGGGCTACTAGCAATCCTGTCTCAACCACCCTACCTCCGGCTGAAATTTTGCCTTTCTTATTTCTCTACAGACTATTTCCCAGCACTTCCACTCCCAGTCGAGGCCACCAATCCTTGGCACGCAGCCAGCGGGACCTGCTGAGAGAAAAGATTCTAGCAGGTACTAACATTTCTTAAGATACATGCCGCCTTCATGGACTGGTACAGAGACAGGAAATGTTTTCTTGTCTTACCTTCAGACATTCGTCAGACTTCAGTTTGCTTAGCAACATGCTTGGAAAAGTCAGTATTCCCTTGAAGCTCCTGGGTGTGAGCAGTGAGACTAAATCCTGGGGAAAAGAGGTTCCCTAAATAAAAGCCCTAACATTGCTTGTCTTTAAAATGCCCTGGAATTGATCTTTCCTGTGGTATTTCATATCTTGGCAGCCAATCCTACAAATGAGCAGAATATTCAAAAATCTTCTATTATAAGAGCAAGCTTTAGGCAAACTATTTAAATTATCAAAACATAGATTAATATAAGGCTACCAGTTCTAGTTCATTTTTAATGCCCAGCTGCAACTGGAAAAAAAAAAAAAAAAGAAAAAAAGAAAATTCCTTTGCCTACATTTGAGATATTGGTTATCTTTGCTAAGGCTTTTCTAGGAACAAGATTTTTTTCATCTAGGATTCTATAAATAATACAAACCCACAGCTGTCATTTTGCATCCTCAATAACTTATGTGAACTTCATGTAAAACTATATTTGAAATAATAACCAGCTGCATAGTATTTTGAAGAAAACAATTCAATTATTTCTCCAGTCTGATGAATTTGTAACTGTGGATAACTTACAGAGGGATGCTGTGGGAAATATTTTCAATTCACAACTATTTTTAAAAGAAATTTTTATATGTTATTTACTGTGGAAATAAAAAAGGGAATTAAACATGTAAGATTAATCAAAATTAAGCTATTTACAAACAAGTTCATTTTTATCTAAAGAAACTGTCTCTTGTGTGTACTATAGGCACTGAAATAGAACAATTAAGGTCTGTACATTTTATGGGTTTTTATTACTTATAAAGAATAGTAGGAGGTGGTAAAAATAACTAGGAAAATAATACAAAATTTGAGTATTTTTCCTAACTTGTTTTACTGCAGCACACATTTTAACCTTAGCTGCCAAGCTTAATGGCCAAGCATACTGGTTTTAATCACAAATTAAATTCTGACTCTTATTAAAGTTCTTCCAGTTTTACACAATAATCTTTAATCATTAAAATGGAGTTAACTACTTTCTTTTAACAGAAGTTTGTTTTCAGTGCATTATCAGCATTTGCTAGCTGTGAATATGTAGAAATTCTTTTCTTTTACAGGAATGTGTCTTAGCAACCATGTCCTCTTTTTTCCTTTGGGTACAGGGAGGAAAGAAATTAAAACTTCTTTTCTAATTAACATAATTCAGTTAGTCCAGATTGACGAAGGGGTGGCTGTACATCTGTGACTGAGGGAATAAACCAAATATGTCAATTTGGATAAAAAAGTAAACATTCCATGTTCAGCACAGAACTTCAGATTAATTGTCAGCACAATAATTATGTAAGTGTAATTAATGTTTAGGCTCTGAAGTCACTTGAGTAACAAGAATGCCCAAACGCAAATCTGTAGTGTTGTCAACATTTATGCAAGTACGGGAATTTTAAGGGTGCTGTTACATATAATTAAGTCAGGAAGCTGCCTGCTTATCAGCTAAATAAAATGATTAATGGTTATGACCCCGGTAAATTTTTGACAGTCATCTCTTTTAACACAGCTGTTTTATGGAATGGTGGATTTTGATTGCATATTGTCTTGTCAGTTGTGTCTTTGCTTTCACCTTGCTATCCAGGCGTCTTCTCCATCTCTGGTTTACAACTTAAACTAAAAAGGCAGTTGTTAAAATTCTCATCATTAGATTTGTTCTTACTGCAATTCCTTTGTGCAGACTGACATACTAAATATATGTTTCAGTGCAAGCTCTGTAATTTTTAATATTAAGTGTACTTCAATTTGAATTTGTACACCCGAGCTGCAGTTGAAGGGCTCACAGAAAAGTTTCAGCCCCAAGTATTATTTCCACATATTTACCAAAGATGTTATTTCACTTCTGTTTGTGGTGGTTTAGCCTCAGCTGGGAGCTAAACACTATACAGTTGCTCGCTCACCCTCCTTGAGGGGGAAGAGAAAATACAATGAGAAGCTTTTGGTTCAAAATTAGGACAGGGACAGGTCATCCAGCAGTTACCATCATGGACAACACAAACTCAACTTGGGGAAAACTAATTCAATTTCTTAACAATCAAACCAGGACAGAATATTGAGTGATAAAATAAAATCTTAAGAACACCTTCTCCCCACCCTTCCCCCCTTTCCAGGCTTAACTTCACCCTCAACTTCCCTACTCCCTCTCCCCTAGCAGCATAAGGGGACAGGGAATGGGGGGTTGCCATCAGTTCATCACACATTTTCTGCTGCTCCTTGCTCCTCCTGGAGGGAAAACTCCCCGCACTCTTCCCCTGCTCCAGTTTGGGGTCCCTCCCATAGGAGACAATCCTCCATGAACTTCTCCACTGTGAGTCCTTCTCATGGGCCGCAGTCCTTCATGAACTGCCCCAGTGTAGGTCCTTTTCCATGGGGTGCCAACTCTCAGGAAGAGGCAGGCTCTCCCCAGGCTACAGCCTCCTTCGGGCATCTGCCTGCCCCGGCGTGGGGTCCTCCATGGGCTGCAGGTGGATCTCTGCTCCTCTGTGGGCCTCCATGGGCTGCAGGGGGACAGCCTGCTTCACCATGGGCTGCACCACGGGCTGCAGGGGAATTTCTGCTCAGAGTGCCTCCTCTCTGCCTCCTTCTTTATGGACATTGGTGTTTGCAGTTGTTCCTCTCACATCTTCTTGCTTCTCTCTCCCCACTGCTGTTCCAGGCAGGGCTGGGTGCGATGCAGACAGCTGCATGTTGGGAGGCTGAGGGCGAGGCCCACGCTGCCTCCTTCTTTCCCTGAACTGGTACTTTGTTTTCCCCTTCTTAAATAGGTTATCACCGAGCTACTACCACCATTGCTGACTGAGTTGGTCTCAGCCAGCAGCAGGTCTGCCCTGGAGCTGACCGGCTCCATCACATAAAGGGGAAGCTTCAAGCAGCTTCTTGCAGAAGCCACCCCTGTAGCCCCACCACCAAACCCACCACACTGTTGAAATAACTTTTAAGTCTGGGACAGAGGATATATATGTAATTTGTTCATAAGTCACGTTTTGTTAATGGTGGTGGTGGGAAAAGCAAAAAGAAAGGTGGCAGTTGAAAATTACACTTTGTAGGAGCACGGCTAAGAAGCATAACAGAGGGTGCTCAGCTGAAAGGCATTTCTGAGGAAGAGTAAGGCAGACTGAAAGAAATGAAAGAGACTGAATCATGAAGGGACACTCATATGGCTCAAGAGGAATATGGAGTATTTTTTTGCTTTGTTGTGAGTCCAGCAAAGAAGGAATAAAAGTTTGGAAGAGCAGAAATCTTGAGAGAAAAAAATTATGCTGAACGCTAGATTCTGTTTGAAATACAGCTTGCATTTATCTTTAGAGATGACACAATTTTTTTATTTAAAATTAGTGTTATGGAGATGAAAGCTGAAGACTCAGGAATATGAAAATGTGAAATAAATTACACTAATTGAATCTTATTTTTCCTTTCAGAGACTGCCTTTAGTCCACATGCCAACCACAATTAGGTCCTCTAGAATCCAAAGACTTGCTTTTGAGGACACTCAACTTTGATCAGCTTGTAGCCATGTGCCTTACTGGATGCAAATGACTTCCAACTGGTGTGGAAAGTCAACTTCACTTTGCAGTTCTTAAAGGCAGCACAGACAGTGCAGAAAATCTTAATGGGCTTGAAACTACACGCATATTTACTTCACTGGGTGCAACACAATGTATGGCTGATCAGTCAATGTGTTTTGCAGTGTAGAAGGATGCCAGGTTACATTTAACTTTGTGTCCAACTTGTGATGATACTCAAATTTCAATTTTTTACTCTGAAATTTGGCCTTAGTTTAGCATAACTTTTAAATTCTGAAAGTTGTTTACCTTTAAGCATTCAACAACTACCATTTATATGGTTTTACAGTAATGTTCCAGTAAAGAGTATACAAATATATCATTCTTATTTGGTAGAAGAAAAATGATGTTGTGTCTATTGTTCTGTTTCAATGATGATTCAATTGAATTAAGAAGATCAGCTACAAGAAAGATACTTCTAACAATTTTAAATACATAATCCTTCACACTAACAAGAAAATGGGATAGCAATGTCCTAGTCAAACTGCAGAAAAATAAATGTGTGACGAAATGCATGTCAAATACTATGTATAGGTCAGTGAAGCAAATTAAGACAAATGTAGTTCAGTTGTCTTAGTTTTCTGTTGCAGCTCTGCTGTCCATGTGTTGTCTCTGTTTTATTACGATGAAGAATTATAGCACTTCTGCAAATTTATCCTTTATATCTAGACATGTTTTTCATGGCCTTTGCAGTGTTTCTGACTTTCCCGCCTGAATACGTATGTTGTCTGAAAATGCTTTTGAAATTGCAAGGTACTAAGCCATCCCCTCTAGTTTCCTTGTACTGTCACTTATTATATTTCCATTATAGACTGGTGTAAATAGCTAATATGAGGGAAATGGAGAACAAAACTGCCATTTTGCATGAGACATTTGTGTGGTTAGACATGGCAGAGCTGATTCCGGGAACTTGGAGTCACGTGGTGCAGCTGTCGTACACAGAATCTCTCTTCCTAGACCCAATTGCAACCTTTTCTCCACTGGTCTCCTATGATCCAAAATTCATTTTGTGTGTGCTGTTCTAAGGCTCAATATGGGGGATTTGGTTTTCTATGAATCAGTATCATGTTTTGTGGAGACTTGAGAGATCTAATATACTACGCACCTCTTTTCTTCCAAGGACCGAAGGACACCATGTGGAGGCAAAGATACCCAGATGCTGCTGGGAACTGCTGCCATCACAGCTAGGAAGAAGGTATCAAAGTCCACTCTGAATTTAATTAAATGCAGTGCAAAAAGCACAACTTGAATGGGAAAGACAAAAATCACAGGTATTAATAATAAGAAATTATATTTGTCTTCTTTCCTTTCAGTTTCAAAACTGAGTTTCCTTAGACATTGTTCAAATATTTGCATTACAACAATAGACAACATTAAACTAGAATTAGCTAAGATTTTATTTGCTCCAAAACAGCTCAGTTACTGATGTCCTTCTCAGCATGAAGAAACAGAGAAATTCCATCTGTGAACCATCCCAAACAATTCTTTCATTAGTGTTTAAGAACCTGACTCATTTCTCCTTGGGTTTCAGATTTAAAATGTGAACTGAAATGTGTCACTGTAGATAATAAACAATAGCAACGCACACTATAAATAAATTAGTTGTTAAGTCCAACAGATTTGTTCATGGAAGCAAAGGTGATTCAGGGATATGACAGTTCAGATAAGCTGTAAGAACTCCCTTAGCTGGTTAAGTTAACTCCATAATATCACCAGGAATAGCTCTGGAAATGCTTTCTCACTTCCAAAGGAACGCTTCATTCCTCACTGCACAAACAATTGTACAAGTGCATTTAATCCTTTATTCACGTGGTGGCTGGCTGTCAGTCGTGCCTTAGCTAGCTCTCTTTCAGGTTCCAAAGAAGCTGTTTAGGACATTCTGCTCTGTCATTTACATGTCACTTTAGCCCTGCAGTACTCTGAATATGTTCTCTTTTTTTTTTTTTCCCTCTCCAACAGTATTCTCTACAAGTTGTTTCTTACTTACCTAAAACGCAATATGTCCGTATAAAAATGGTGCTAAATTTCCACTCATTAATATACACAGATATACACTGTTTCTTGGCATGTTCTCAGAAAGATGCCCACAAAATACAATCAGGTATACAAAGAGCAGACCAGATAAACAGTCATCACAATGCTGAGGTCTATCTAGAAGAGAGTTTGCTAGACTTCTTGTTAAGTTTTATATTGTATGCCAGGCATGTACAGTGAATTGCAACATTTTTTTGTGAAAACTGTATAGATTGAAAAAAAAAAATCCTGCTAGTCTTCACTTTTTTGCACCTATACAGGGCCATGTATTATTACGTTGTCTTTTCTATTTTTAAATGTTAACAGGCTATTCAATTAGCAGTTCACAATTGCATAGTACAAAGTTCTGCAGAGATATTAAAAAATTAGCACTAATTACTTAAGGATATTATCCACTAACCTCCAAATAACATACATGATGTTATCTAGTTCAATTATCTTATTAACGAATACAATATTAAAACCAGCAAGGATAGGGACAGAGCAATGTTTTCTGAAGATGATGTCAGTTACCCAGTATGAAGACAATGCAGTGACCAAATTGGTCTTCCCCTCTGTCTGTGCTTGTCTTCAGAAGAAAATAATCATGTTATTAAGAATTAATACTTGCACTTCAGACAATCTTTTAACAGAGATAGCCAAAGCCAGGCGATACATGAGAACTTCAATGTATTTCGTAAGAAGGAAGAATCTGAAACACATAGAAAACATGGAATTAACCCAAAGAAGTTTATCTGCCACTTAAGCTGGAATCAAGTAGTCTCTCTATGGCTGCAGGGGAACCTCCACTCCCTCCTCCTTCCCTGGCCTTGCTGTTCCCAGGGCTGTTCCTCATGCTTTTCCCACCTCTCCCAGCAGCGTTGTCCCTTCCACACTCCTGCTTTCCCAGCAGCCCCACCTGCTCCTGGATTGGCTCAGCTGCACCTTCAGGGGAGTCTGGCTGGAACTGGCTGGATGATGGGGCTCTCCACAAGCAGAGTAAGTCCTCTCTTCCTCTTCCATGGATTTGCCACCTATTGCTTGTTTCACTGAATATCTGCCAGTGGGTACTTCTAAAGAGTTTACTATAGCTAGTCAACAGGGGAGCAAATGGCGCTTTTGTGCTTTTTGTAGTTCTGCCGATGTAGAAGCAGGATACTTCACCTTCCAGCCCTCATGTCAGGTCTCTGCTGCCTTTCTCTGGCAAGAGTGACGGCTGGTTTTCTGGTAGTTACAGCAAATTGATAATAACCAAAGGACAAAGAGATAAGAAGTGATGAAGACATAGAGTCAAGGTCTTTGTGTTTGTACCTCATAGCACTTCCAAACTGGAAAGGAAAAATGAGATTTTCTTTTTCTAAAAAAAGTAAGAAGTGCTTAAGAGAAAATACAAAATAAAACTTTGAATAAAAAAAAAATCTCCAGATGGTCATTAAATATGTTAAATGGCAGTCTGCTTTCAGCCCACCAGGCACCAATTTTATTATTTTAATAACATCTTAAAATGAAAAAGATAAAGTCTTATAAAAAGAGGCTGTTAACTTTGATGGCGCTTAATCCAGATAACTTTTAAAATACCCATTAATGTGCAAAGATACAAAATGTATATAAAGCAACAAAAATAGTTCTCTCCTGAAAGGCCCTCACATAGACATTTCCAGCATTTTTCTGTTCTCTTTTGCATGCAGATGCTTAAAACCAGAATCTTCAAAGATACTTAATAAATGCTGTACTTTAAAACAAAACAGGTATTCATAGAAAAATCAAAATTATGTATATTGAAAATTCAGAAGTGTAAGAGAACCATAATTTGGAAAGGTAGTTCCATTTGCAGTCTATATTTTGCCATACATTACTTATTACTGTGTACACGTTACTAATATTTGATATATATTTCATGTACTTATTAATAATATTTGGTCATGCAATAAAGTAAATCCTTCTAAACTAATGTGCATTATTTTTACATTAATTTACAAAGGCATTCAGTTTACATATGGTGGCTTGCAATTTCTGTATTCATTTGGGGACAATTATATATATTTCAGTTTGATATATTTGTAAATAAGTAACAGGATTACTTTAGGTGTTCAAAAACTGAAAACTGAATGCTGTAGTCTCTGTCCATTTTCTTTATTTGAGGGATCTGGATGTGAAAAGTCTTAGATCCTAGAGTGGAAAACTTTATTTTTTAAAAATCCCCAGGTATTTACAGTATTCTTTGAACTGAAGCTTCATTTTCTGCAAAGGGGTTTTAGGATGTTCAGTTTATAGGGATTTCTAATTCTAATGCTGAGGCAATATAACCTTCTAGATTTAGATATTTTCTAAGATTTTTATGTTGTTCTAAGAATTCTCTATCGCTTTTATGGTGTATCCAAAGAAGTTTTGCTCCTTTGATTTCACATGCTGGATATGATTGTAATTTTTTCATACAGCTTTCAGGACTAATTTCTATTTTCGTATTTTTATACAATGACATTATTGTAAAATGTTGAGAAAAGTATTTGATACTTCAATGGCATTCGTTGAATTAGACGGTTTCTCCAAGGATCTCTTATTTAGTTCAGATAATGCTTTCCGCTGAGTACTGTTGTCCAAGCTTCTGTCTAGGCAGTTCAGTCTTGTCTGTAGTGCAGTAGCAAGCTAAGGAGGTACTGAAGCTCAAAACATTCCGTAATGACGAACATGAGAAACCCAGAACTGGAGAAGGTAGTCTTTGATTCATTGTGTACAAGTGTATCAACTTAAAATAATACAAACCATGTTTTATCTCTGATTTTCAATAAAAAGTAGAAGCTCATGTATTATCGAAGAATATTGTTTTGAAGCACAGTGCAGCAGTTCTTAAAAATCTGCTCTTCTAAAATTTCAGATTTATTAGTTGAGAGATCTTAATAATGCTGGTATTAAAATGTATACAAAATTACACAGTTGCATGCTTTGACAAAATTTTAAATGAATTAATAGTTTTCATTATTCATGAGTGCAGATATTGTTTTTGTTATAAAATTTTTTAACAAATGAAAATGCAAATTATTTGATAGAAAATTAAAATACAAGAATAAAAGTTGCAGCTTTGGTGTTATTTAGTATTACCTAAAAACTCATTAAATTGATGTCCTTAAAGCAAATTCTAATTTTTCTTCCACTTTCATGTTCAGTTTCATTGCAAATACAGTCTTTTATATTTGTTGGTTTTGATTAATGTAATGCCAGGTCACAGCCCAGGGGTGATAGAAGATGAAGGCAGGCATGAACTTGTTCCCAAAGTTAGCATACAAGTTGAAAGGTTTTTTTTTTTTCTGTTAATAAAAGTTCATGTTTTTCAAACGTGGTATACTTGATTTTCATTTTAAAGTAGGAAATGTGTCAAATACAGCTTTTTTTTTTTTTTTTAATTTAAATTCACTAAGGCTTAGATGAAGCTTAATTTATTTCAGTAGCTGGAACTTGTCCTCTTAGTCAAGTTTCATAATTTTCAAATAATGAAATCTTGCAACAGTCCCATATTAGAATGGGAAGCAAAGTGTTTTGTAGCTTAACTTTCAGAGTTGTGTAACGCTGTTATCACCCCGAAAAGACAGCAACTTTCACTTATCTAAACTGGTCATGTTGAGATTCAACTAGAAAAGTCACAGCAGAATGTGGTTTCACACCGTACGGGTATTATGGAAATAGCAAACAATACTTTCATATCCTACACTGCCGTAAAGTCAGTCTACCTTCTTAGCCCTTTGAAAGGGAGTCCAGAACTTGAAATGTATGTTTACATAAATATATAAGGTATCATTCAAAGTCTGCCAAGGCTAATGCATTGGTAAGTGTCAAACCTCTAATCCTGCTAAGGAAGCCGGCCGCACTGGGCTGCTGCTTTTGTTACAGCAACGCGCCGAAGCCTCCAGTACGCTGTTCTCCGGTTGATCTCCAACTCATTGCTAGACTCTCCTATTACAAAATTGAATTAGTCCTTCATTATGAAGGAAATAGATGTAGATAAATGTTTGATATTCTGCCTCCGGCAGTGGCTAATACTGTACGCTTCAGAGAAAAACCAGAAATATCCCATAATGCCACTAAGTCCAATCTGCAATGCGGGATGTAAGATAACATGCCTTCCTGATGCCTGTAGGGCTGAATTATGCCCTGTTGCATAAGACTAAATTAATCTTTTCCTAAGCAGTGTTATTTCAGATACTGCTATTGGTCAATTATGCAGCCCTTCTTAAAATTCCACACTCAGCTGTTGTACTGCATAAGTGATTATTTCCTATTGGGTATTAGATGTCTACTAACTATAAATCTTAGTGAATAACCACTTGTTTTTCTGTTCTGACAGATGCTCCCAGGGAATGCTTGTTAAAGGGAAGAAGTACTTCTGTCTGCATCTGGTGAAGTCGGCCCCAAAGTAGATTAAATACCAAATGACACGGGCCAGAGATTATGCATCCTGATGCTCACAGGTAACCTTTCCCTTTGTACTGGCAGATGCTTGGAAAAGCACAAGTTGAATCTACGGTGCTCACAATCCATAAGGATTCTGGTGTTGGTTTACTATAGATTACACTAATTTAGAGCTATGCTGTGTCGTTAGTTTCCTCAGTAATTATAAAGGAAAAAAACAGTAGTTCTGGGACGTGTTCTTCGTAAAGTGTGCTTGCCAGTGGCTAAGGTAAAACATTTGATTTGATAATGAAAAATGGAAGATTCTGCCATTCTTTGTTCTTTTATTAGGTTTATTAAAATTGAGAAGAAAAAACATAGTATAGAATGTGGAAGACATTTTTTACTATAATCTGAACCATTTTAATATCTTAATCCAGACCTTTTTAGATCTGCACCTTTTCTGATAGGTATACCTTTGATATACTCATGGCTCAGCGTCCCCCTTCAGTTTCTCGTAGGACTGTAACTTTCATTAAGCAAAGGGTATGCAGTAGTGATTTAAAAAAAATAATTTTAGCTGGGCTCCAGTCAGCTTACAACTGGTCTCACATCAGGTTCCAGGCAAAGACATACTCTTATTCGAATATGTAAGAAAGAGTAAAACAATGGTAATTATTTATCTGTAAGAATTTTTAGATAATGGGAGCATAGTAGGCTGTGTTAAAATAATAATTCATCTTATCAATAATTCTGCCAGCTCTTTGCCATTTTGCTTTTTCAGTTTTCTCTTTCTTTTGGTCAAGGCCAGAAAAGAATCTATTAAAAGAAAAGCACAGCCTTCTGCTGCTAGCAGACTGCCTGCTACAGAGCTGTCTGAATAGAAAAAGAGCTTATTTTGTGTTATTAATACTTTTACTTAAAAAAAAACCAAAACCTGGTGATCATGAGCCCCCATACCATACCCCATCCCCATCTTGTTCTTTACTTAGACCAGCTGCAAGGGACAATGCTCCTTACCCTTGAGCCCAGACCATTTTTATTTAGATGTAACTTTGCAATCACAGCAGCGTATACAGCCATGGGATGGACTACACACGGCTTTGCTGTAGCAATAGCTTTGCCGTAGTTTTGCACCCACTGGCAAAGCACAGCGTTTGTTTTCAGTACCTCCAGAGCTGAGGAACTGGGACGGGCTGGGGAATGCGGTTTGTGATGTGGACGCTCCTCTTGGGCTGGGAGGGGAGGCAGGGTCAACAGTGCTTCTATTTGAAAAACACAAAGTACATCAAGTTGGACTTGGTCTTAACTGGTTTTTCATGGCAGAGAGTTAAGGAGGTATCAGTCACAAAGGATCCCAAAGGAAGATGGGACTTGTTGGTATCCATCACGCATAGCATACGTACAGCTAAATCAGCCCTAGCCTTCTCTGTAATTTTCTATGTCTTCACACTATGTTTTTCATACCTATTATTCTTATCCAATTTAGTCTGGGTTGTTATCTTTCTTTTTATTTTTTTTTTTGAGTTTATTTGTTTCTCCCTGCCATTCATTGATGTCTCAAACACCGTATCTCTGCTAGGCTACTGAGGCTAAAAATGTCAGAAATTCAGTACATAAATTTTGCTGTTGATTCAGAGAAACTGCTTTTGTTTTATTTCAGCAGCCTTACGTTCTTCAGCTGTGGGTTTTCTTAATAAGGTTGATCTTCTTTATAAAAAAGTAACAGTTAAAAGGAGGATATTGTATTTTGCTAGAAAGGAAAACCACTTTATCTATGAAGGGAATGAAGCTGAGTGATCGTTTTAAGAACTGAAGAAAAATGCTTTGATGATAAGGAATGGACAGTGTGGGTAAACGCTGCTCTGTGCACTATATCGCAGTTTCGGATCACGCAAGTGGGACCATGAGAAGCTGCCTGTAAACTGTGTGTTTTGATCTGTGTTTGAAGAACTTTTTCAGATACACACTGCAGGAGTGCTTCTATCGTTGCGTATCTCCTGTCGAGTGATCTAGAGGGAAGAGAGTCATTGAATGCTAGCTTGGAGACACAGATCATCAGCTGATTTTCCCTCTGAGCTTTACATACGGATGACAGAACAGCCAAATAGAATGTGAAGTTAGGGTATTTTGAATATATTGAATATATTGAAGTTTACTGCATCTTTGTAAAAGTGTGAGAGAAGGAGGAAAAGTGCCTTGCACTTGCATATTTGGGTTTTACTAAGGATCTGCTCAGCTCTGTTTCTTTGCTGTAATTTGTAAACTAATGTTTTACTAGTCAGTGAATACTTTAGTTAATTATTAATTAATTAGTTAATGGTTTTTCACTTTTGATTTAGCTGAAGTATATATCAAGGTATTACAGTTGCACACAAATTCTCTTAATCATGAATAAAACTTATGAAAATGTGTGGATCAATAACACTGTTGAACTTTCATAGAATATAAATTCCTAGTAAACAATTAATATCACAATATATACATACATTCTAATATTTTTTATAGAGTAGTTAGGTTTTAGTACAGTATCTAAATCCTTTCAAAGGTTAAATGCAAACCTGGGAATGAGTAGTGTAGATATTGATGACCATGTATTTTTATACATAGATATTTTAAAATTTATTTGTCTTTTGCATTCTGTTAAATCAGAGGTTTCATATGTTATGTTTCAATGGCCGTTCACCTGAAAAAAAGGCTAAAAACTATCTAATTTCAGAAATAGAAAAATAATTTTTCTCGTATTCCACAATTCAAAGGTGCATATTAAAAAAATTATCCAAAAAAAAAGATTTTCTGTGAGAATGAGGTCTTATACTTCTCAAGAAGTTGTTACTTCGAACAGTAGTTTTCATTCCTGTTATCGTTGTGGGATATAGTGACTGCTGGTGTCTGTATGGTTCCTCAGCACTCTCACAGGTCCCATTACCATGTAGCTGAGTACCTTTCAAGCTTTAACATCGTAAGATTAAAATGGTACATAATTTCTTTGTTTGGAGTTTCTTGAAAGTTGTCTTTTCTGGATTAAGGAAAAACTGTTGATTTTGGAAATAAAAGGAAAAAAAAGAGATGGAGGGAGAATGTTACCACGTTCAGAAGTTGCAAAAAAATCTTTCTCTACCTCGTGCAACTTGAATTCAGCTTGACGTGAAAAAATCAATTTTTGTTTGCTGGGAAAGATAAAGTTTTTGAACAATTGCATATTATTACTGAATACCTACAGTCATAACTACATATGATGAAAAATCTAAGCATTTGATCTAAAAGATAAGAGAAAATTAATAATGTTGAAAAGGCCATTGTTTAGATGGAATTTGCTTTAGGAATAGTTATGCATCTATAAATGCCAACAAAAGTATATACAAAGCAATGGAGGAACTGCTGTGTGAGTTGTCAAATAACTTAAAAAGCACAATTAAATTAAGCCAAAGATAAAAGTAGAACCTCAAACAGTTATTCACTTGTTTTTAAATACTTTCAATCTCTCTTTTCATGGCTTATCTAAAGATATCTGAAGGGAGACCTCATTGCTCTCTACAACTGCCTTGAAAGGGGGTTGTAGGGAGGTGGGTGTTGGTCTCTTCTCCCGGATAACTTGAGGCCACTTCTTGTCCTGTCAAGTTGTGGCAGGGGAGGTTTAGGTTGGATATTAGGAAACACTTACTGAAAGAGTGATTAGGCACTGGTACAGGCTGCTCAAGGATGTGGTGGAGTCACCATCCCTGGAGGTGTTCAGAGAATGTGTAGATGTGGCACGCCAGGACATGGTTTAGTAAGCATGGGGGTGTTGGGTTGACAGTTGGAATTGATGATCTTGGAGGTCTCTTCCAACCTTAAGTTTCTATGATTTTATGATTTGCAAAGCTATGTAAGGACGTGAAAGTGTACATCTCAGGTGTAATATTTGCTTTGTACGCTTTGAAAAGTATACAGACCATGTTTTGCTCACTTGCTTTAACTATAATTTGTCAGCCAATAAAGTAATCATCCTTCATTTAAATTCTGGAAATTCCAAGTCAGCAACCAGCTCAGAGGTAGGTGCTCTATAGACTTAAAGAGAATTCCGGCCTATTCTGAAATTCCTGTCCTTTGTCATGATAGTCCAAATTTTGTCCCCTCTCTTTCTATTTCTTTTTTCTTTTTTTTTTTAATTATAAAACTATCTGCATTTTCAAAATATACATACATTAAAGCTGAATCTATCAATCCCTGTAATATTCACCAGGGATATCGCAGCTTTTTTGCCCCACATGAGTCCTTGAAGACCAAACCTACTTGATGGTTGTTTGGCTGACACCGAGAAAATGCTTCACGAGGGAAGTTTTTAATCCCAAAATTGGTCATATTAGGGCCTTTACTATAACCGGATGACTTACTTTCCATCATCAAAAAAGAGATTTGTTGTAAGGAAGATATTGCACCTGTAAAGGGCAGAAGGAAGGTAAATCCACTTGTGCTGTAGTGCAGTATATCCTGACTCTGAGCCAAATTATCCAGATATCATCATCTTAGACCAGCAGAAACTGGGGGAAAAGCACTAGCTTCTTCATGGGAGAAAAGAAAATGAAAGAAAAAAAAATTACTTACATATGTGCTTAATAATTTTTACTCTGTTAGGAACAGTTAAAAACCCTATTTCCTCCAGTTGTTTTTTTCATTATTTATTATTCAGATTTTACTCATTAATCTAGGTTATGTACTATGATATATTTAGTCATTTCTCACATTGAAGGGCTGAGTCTGTCCTTTATGTTGCTTGCTCTTCTGCAAAATACCAAAAATTCTAGCAGAAAATGGATTATCTCATTACAGAGAAAATGCACAGTTATAAATGCTGTAATATAATGAAGATGAAATTTGGCATTCTTTGCTTTCACTAATCTGCAGTCTATCATTTCAGTATATGAGAACAGACATTTCTTCCTTTATTATTTAATCAAGTATCTAAAGATATTAAAACTAGACTAAGTTAAGGGATTTTTAATAGACTCTGAAAATGCAGCAATTTCAAGATGGTCCATGTTAATTAGTCTTTAATTAAATGCAGTATGTTAAGCCTAAAGAAGTGCAGAGATTTGGTTTGAAAAAAGGGGGTAGGGATCTATTTAAATCAAACCTATTAATATAGCTTAGTTTGTAATATGGAGAGGGGAAAGAAGAGATGACCAAATGTACTTGAAGCAGAGAGGAAAGAGAACTATGTGGTTAGGAATAGGATCAGAAAAACAACAAATTTGTGATTTAGGAAAGGGCTGCAGAGTGAGTTGACTATGCCAGATTTAGATTTTAAGAAAAATCTAAAGAATTAAAAGAAAAAAGGCAGATCAGTTTGTAAAGGCAGTCATGATCTTGGTTTTTTAGGTTTCATTCAATATAAAAGGTCATGTTTCATAAAAGCTTTAAAAGTATAAACCAATGTGTATGAAGACTTACCTTGTGGAAACTAAACCCTTTTGCATTACAAGGTTTACACAGCAGTGTCACAACCTTGCTCTGAACATCTGAATATTACATTATAATATACAGCGTCCGATCATATAGGTGAATATGAGTAATAAAACCCAAGGCTCATAAACTCTCTCAGACCATGTACCTGTGCTGCATTTTAATACCATCTCTCTACTTTCTGTATCATTAATTTTGACACACCAAATTTTATTCCCTTTAGTAGTGTTGTTAGGTTGACTGCCTACTAAATATGAACCCTAAGTGAAGATGACTTCACCTTCGTTCTGAGCTTTCTTTGCTTCCATTAACTTTAGTACTTACCTTGCTTCAATTAACTTTGCAGGACCTGTGAAAAGGTCTCCTTATTATTGTGAGATATTTTTCTAAGGAAGGAAAAATATATTTTGGAGTACACAGCGATACATTAAAAGAAATGGCCTCTTTTGGCAAGTAGAAGCAGTTAAAGGCCATATTTAAGTAATAATAATTGTCAAATCTATTTTTAGTCCCTCCTTAAAACCTAGTTCTCTTGCTTAACCATCTACAGCCTGTGTCAGCACAGAAGTATCCTTGCCTGTCTTGTTCCTGTACTCATCATTTATTTGAATTTTACTTCAAACTTCTCAGGGCAGTAATCATGTCTTTTATGGATTTCAACAGTAAAAATACTGTGTGATTTCTACTCCAGTCATTTTATATATAACAGTGGATAGATGTTTGAATATTGCCTTCTAACAGCTCTTACATCAGATAAGAAGTAAGGAATTAGACTTGGATTTAGGGATAGTACGGTTTTCAAGTACTGATATAGCTGAGCCTGCAAGTGAACCAAGCAAAAGAAGGCTGAAGGAATATAACGGTTAACTTTGTTACTGTTGAGTTATTACAGTAAATAAAAAAAATAGGTTCTGCCATTTTTTATTTATTTTGAACCTCAGTGGTGAACTGATTTTAAACTTTTTGATCTCCAGATTTTGTTAACTTGCTTCTGTAAGTCTAAGCAGGATTTTTGATCACAAATGTTGATTACTCGATATAAAAGCCACTGACAGGGCAATTTGGGGAGTGTAATTAAGAAGCTAAAATTATTTTTAAGCTAGCATCCAAGAGGTGATTTAGAAGGCATGTATTCCTTGAGATCTGGATGTCTATTTTCCAGTGGGAAAATACAAGATTTGGCTTATGCAGAATTGAATGAGTTAGAATGGGCTTTATAAGTAGAAACACCAAATACCCATGATCTAACTTCAACCCTTGATTCTCACCTAGGCAAATATTCAGTGAAATTGGTACATCTCAGAGGAGAGTTTGTTAGAAATAGTGACAAAGACTAGGATAGATATTTGAAAGATCTAATAAAAGTGTTGATTTACAGTTTAAAGGAAAAGCTGCCTCATTTTAACAAATTTCTCATCCTTATAAAGTTTTAAAATTTAAAAGTTTGAAAGCTGTGTCTTTGGAATCAAGAGGTTATCTAAAGATGTTTCTTGTTTTCTAATATGAATATTTTCTATATATCTTATAATTATAGAAATTTTTTTTTTAATTTTACAGCTGAGGAGAACTGTTGTTCTGTTAGGTTCTTTCTTGCATCTAGGTTCCTATCTATCTGGAATTCTAATATAAAGAAAAGAAAAGGAAATATCAGTAAAAATGGTAATTCATAATTAGGAAGGTTATAACCAAGGTATAACAAATATAAAGATAAGGAGGATAATATCTTAAACTGTGTAGTATAACATAAATATATATGTATATATATGTAATATATATGTATATACATATGTATAACTCAAACCTTTTGTCCCATGGAGGACAAAATAATGAAGAGAGAAAAGTACATTTATTTTATTGTTCTGCTGTCTGCGGTACCGTTTGTTGAATGCTTGAGTCCAGGTATTGATTATAGTGAGTTTTGTGATTTTTGTGAGAGAGGTAGCTGTAGATGTATGAGAGAAATGTGTCTACAGCACAAGCATGTAAACACATTTTGGGGCAACAAGGGAGAAATACAAGACATAATTTGGAAATTTAATATATACTGAATTCCAGAAGATTGACTATTGCTACCTTTTCAAACACAAGTAATCAAGTAGCAGAACAGTTAATCATATTCTATTTTTAAAAAGACATTTTTATGTCATATTTTCATAGTTTATCCTGTTATCATTATTTTTCTATATCCCCCTTTTATACTGATATTCTATACTGTTACCTTGTTTTACAAGGACTGTGTTTTGGTTTCTTTTTCTCAAGGTGAGCTTTATGCTTTTATATAGTTCTGATATATAGCCATGAAACAATGTTCCAGTCAGTTGGCTGCATATAAACAACTGATATTCAAAGGCATGAAATCTGCTATGAGTTCCAAGATTTGTGATTGTTTTTTTCAAAGTCAGTGTTCCTAAGCTCTCTCAAGAACAATGTTTGGGATTTGCTTTGTAAGTTGTTTTGCGCATTGCTTGCCTTTTCTTATTGAGATGCAGTTTTCCTCATAAATCTAAGTAGTCTACTAATCATTTGTGCATCTTGTAATAGGTTCTATACTTTATAGAAGGATTTATTAGTGTCACAGTGTAATGCAACTATTAATTGTTATGTTTGCTAATCTTTCAGTCTTGCATTTTGTTCCCTTCGTATTTCTGAAATAATTTCTTTTGTTTGACTAAAGCAGAACATGTACCGTATTTGAAAATATGACTTCTCTTTAGCAGAGTTGGTGTTCCCTTTCACAATAATTAACATTCAATGATATTGATAACATTCCTGAATGGACAATGGACAAGGTATATAGCGTTGAATGAACAACTCTGTTTTCCCTTCTGTATGCAGAAAGATCAACTATGTAATTAATGTGCTGAAGTAGCTGAGGTCTAAGATAAGAAAAGTCAATCCAAACCTGTGTTAATAGCTTCAACTTCAATTAATTTTCATCAGAACTGTCATATACCCCCTGGTGGCCCAAGTACTATTAGAAGGTGGCTGTCTGTGCATTTTTTAATGAATTTACCAGATTGAGAAATAAATGGGGAGAGTAACATCTAGAAATCTCTATAAAAATATAATCAGACTATTTTCCCCACGTTGTAGCTGATCGTTTTGATCAGATAAATCATCTCGTCCTCTATACTTAGTATAGATGTCAGCCACTGCGCAAAATGAGGGCAAAAAAGTATGGAGGTAATAATACGCAGTTTTGTTTCTAATACCGAGATTTTGGCAAATTATTTTCCTGTCAGTCTGTTAGCAAGCAGTGTATCAGATTTGTTGAGAACTTTTGCTCATAAAGTGTAGACTATGTTGGCACTCAACATACTATGTATGAGCAGGAAATAAGAGACTTGCTTGTAATGGAAAGAAATATTATAGGACAAGCAAAGTCAAACTTTGTATTACTTTCTACATAACTCCCTCAGAAAGACAAATGCCTCTTTTTTTTTTTTTTTGGTGAAAAGAGTTTTCTATCTTTATCTGTCTGGGTTCATCATGGTCTTTGTACTTCTTCACTGTTGAACTGCAACTAATTCTGCATGGTATGAGGACTCCAACTTAGCAAATATAAACCCAAATGTATGATGTTTACTGTCTTCTGTTTCCTGGCAGTAATTAGCCGTATGTTTGAACCTGATCTTCCCCATTCTCTGAACATCTCTCTCCTTAATTTGACTGCTTACCAGCTGGGAGGCATGTGAGATACCTTGCCATCCCACTGATGGAGGCTCTGACTCCAGAGAGAGATCTGAGACATGAGAACATAAACCCATACTTAACCTATTAAAGCCTGTACAGCTCAAGACAGAATAAATTAGTTTCGGTATGAGTATTTCATTACAATCTAATAAAAATAAAGCAGAATTGTTGCCAAGGGAAATAGTCTGCCATGCACCATCAAAACCATGGCATACCTAGTCCTACTTTGTGTTCCTTTTTTAAAATTCTTATTGAACACCACTTATTCCAGACAAAATCTGGGATCCAGTAAGTATATTGTTCTGCAACTTCATGCAAGGACAATCCTATCAAATGAAGTATGTTTCTTGATTTATGCCGTTTTAAGCATAAATGTCTGATGGATTGGAGTGTCGTCAAAAATTTGGCTGCAACCGCATGGGCATTTGGTTCACACAGCAGTGCGTTTTGAAGCGAATCTCCCAGTTGCATGGTTTGTGCACATTGTTTTGACTCATAACAATGAAGATGCAGAGAGTTGTGAAGTTCAAAGCCAGCACCAGTGTTGAGAAACTTGTTGAAAGAACTTGATTGAAAAAATACCTGATTGCAGTGTGCCATGACATTATATTAACTCTTAAAATATACATGCATATATATATATTAAAAAAACACAGATGTTTTGGGTCTACTATATTAAAGTACTGCTTCTCACTCTTCCAGCACAAAGACTGGAGTGTGAGCTTCCCCAGGAAATCTTTGAAAGGAAGGGGTTTGGTGGAAGGAGAAAAGGTGACGCAATTTTTAAGGGACAGGTCTAAGTTAGAAACCTTTCATTGTTCTGAAATAAATCAGTATTCTTATGGCTGAGACTAATATAAAGGTACCCTGCAGTATCCAGGCTTCTGCAGTAAATTACCAGATCTAGAACCTACTTTCAGCCTCCCAAAATATATTAAACTGCAGCTAAGTTGAAGCACAAGAGCAAAGATGAGATGTTTATGTGCAAGGCCAGCACACATTCACTAATGCTTATCCTTGTGTGTTTGCAGCTGCCAGATGACTTATGAAGAATAATACATAGTGGATATAATTTCAGTCCTATTTGTGGCAGTTGATGCATGTCAGAGATACAGACTTTCAGTACAAAGGGTGCTGTTTTATGTTGAGGCGCTTGTCCAAGTCCCCTTCTGCTTCCCAGCCCTGAACTGGTCACTGTTGCTGCAGTTCAGACCTGGCTGGAAGGCCTGAGGAGTCGGTGAACGCTGTTCCCTCAGGAGTGGGACATCCCCAGAGCACAGCTCTGTGCTGTAACAAGAACTTTTCTCTTCTTCTTCTGCCAGAGCAGTTAGTCAAGGTTACTGTGTTTAAAAGCAGGTTATAGACGCTATGCAATAGTCTTTCCATTTCAGAGCTATCAGCCAGGGAGATGTGCTTCATTAGTCTCAATAATTATCAGAAATAATGATGAAAAATAATCAGCAAGGCAAGTGGAAAGAGACCCATTCTGCCTCCAACCTTGCTGTCAGTGGTCATTAGAGGGTCCTCCCGCAAAGAAAGCGTAATTCTTGGTTCATGTCTCTTAGCTTAATTTTCTGTTGTCCTAGTATATCCAAATGCTTAGAAGAAAGGAAATAAACAAGAGTAAGAGAAAGCTTATTTTTATATAGGCATGATTTTTCTTCACTTCACTAGTGCCAGATGGAGTATCTTAATAATGTGATAAACTAATAGAGCTGAATTACTGCACTGGCTTTTCATGACACAAAGCTAATCTATGTTAAATCATAAATGGGCTCAAATATAGGGACTTTTAAGCTAAATGAAAGCTAAATTATTCCTTTTGCTGCAACAAGTGAAAGCATTTTTGTCTAGCTCAATAATTAAGATATATTATACCAACTTTTGATATTAAAAAATAACAGAATGAAATAACGTAATAAAACCTACAAGGGATGTGTATGATGTTTTAAATGTATTCAGTCTATGCTCTGCTAATGTCAACATACGCACTACACAAAGGCAACTTGATGTAAAGTCATAGAATGTAGAATTATTTCACTTTTTTTCTTGTCTTTTATTTTTCTTTCCCCTTTTTTTTGTGTATGTGCCATTCCATATTACAAATTGCTACATTCAGCCAGGGCATCATTCAGAAGTCCTGTTATGGAAGAAATAGGTTATTTGCCTCATAACCTTTCTGTTTTTCCAGTAGTTCTAAATTAGATCCCTTGGATCGCTCTTCAAGGTCAGTGGCTTTTTCATTAAGTGCAGAGAGCCTTAGCTTCTTCTGAGTTACTTAAATTCCCAGTGCTCGGGGCCACTGGTTTTAGTCTTAGTTCACTTTCATTTTTTGATTTGACCAAAGTTAATATAACAAGCTGTATGTGTTATCAACTTTTTCATTTCCCTCCCCCCTTTCTTTTTAAATACGAGAGCTCATCCTTTCAGTCTGACAGATCACCTGCATGATTGCTGGAGTATTAAGTCCTAACTCTGTCATTAGCTTTCAGTAGGTCAAGAACATGGGTTGCACAGCAGGCAGAGTACAAAGACTGCAAAATGTGATTTTTTTTTTTTTTTTTTTGGACATTCTTTTTGATATTGCCATTTATATCTGTGGATATAAAGGACAGGAGGCCTCTAACATTACTCTTCAGAATACAGCTGACACCTTTAAAAATCTCTAAGCTCTAAATATTAGATCGGTAACTTGATAAGAAAAGCATATCAACAAAAGAATATAGATAAAGTGTTGTGTGTATTTAAACTAAATTTATAGAAAACATGATTTCTAGCTTTCTGCCAACTAAGGAACTTCTGTAATTCTGAAAAAAAGGCATTTGCTGCAAATTCTCTTAATAAATACTTGAGCTTCTTTAGCATCTCTTATCTTGTAATTTTTTTTAAGTACGAATTTTGTCCTTCATTTCCTCTCCATAGTAGGTCACAGTTATTATTTCCTTCAAAACAAGTGAAGAAGCTTAGGAAAACACACGTTATTTTCCTCAATAATGTATGATGAATAAATGATAGAAGCAGAAATAATATCCTGCTGTTCTAACTGTTATACTGTTATATTTCATGGCTTGTAATACCACGGGAAGGAAGATCAACACTTTGTCAGAGTGACTAAGCAGTTGGAGGTGCTGTGTTAATGTTGAAATGTCTCATAGGATTTGGTTTCACTTGACAATTACATTCAATTAGAAAACAGCCCGAAGTGGCTTCTCAAGGTTGTGGTTTAACTTGGTGTGATTTCCAAGTGAAGAAAACCCCTGGAGGAGATTATATTAATTGTACTCTTCACAGCATTTCCTGAGGAGTCGCCAAGTTTAGTGTGTTTTCCCAGGCACTCTGCAGATGAGTGGCCAGGAACAACTTCAGTTTGAATAGTTTAGGATCTAAATGGACAAGTAAAACAAATCACTGCTGCAAATGTCACTTTACTGAGGGAAGGTCAGACTGAGAGAGGAGATTCTCTAAAGAGAAATAGAGTGATGCCAAGAACAAAGTTTTTGGGCAAAGGACCTCTGGGTGAAGCTCGGACTGTTTTTCCTTTGTTGTGTAACAATTCTGGTTTTGATGGAAGTGTAGATACCATGTGCAGTAGTCCCTCATACTCTTCTTGGTCTATCTGATCTTTTCGCTTTGGAGTCTCTGTTCTCCTTGTACTTGTCTTTTGAAAACTAATGGCCTTGCTGGTAATGTGTTGGAAAGTGTTTCAAGGCACCAGATGTTCATAGAAAGGCCTACTGGCAAGTCCTAGCATGGATCCATGTTGCTTAGATTTATTTATTTATGTATTTATTTTTTATATCAGATTGCAAACAGGTAAACTCAAACAGAAATGATAAAGAACAAAATACAGTTTTGAGAGATATTATCTTAAAATAGTCTACTTCTACCTCATTGCTTGTCAGTGTTCTGTAGCATCTTAAATGTAATTTTGAAAGCCTCTTATTCCAACAGCAAGGAAAGAAGACACTGCTTAGTTCAGTAAGTCATTTTCTTTGTCGTTTTATTTCTTTTCCAATACTGAACAACTTTCCAAGCAGCTGAGCCAAGAGAACACGTGAGTCAAGAGTTCAGGTTAGCCTGTAAACTGCAGGCTGCAGGGAGCCATGGAAAGAACCAGACCCTACTTGTTTTGTTCTTAAGCTTCCTCCCCTAAGTGCCCACTTCCTACTCTCTGAGGTAAGAGTCTCTTAAACAGGCCTTCACTCTGATCCGGTCTTACATTCAACTTTACTGATGTTCGCTCACCATCAAAAATATCAGACAGTTGTTGTGAATACTTAGTTTATTTGGACTCTAGGTGGCTGATATGGAGCTTAAAGGTGATGCTTTAGTTCAGCAAGGAAATTGAAAATATGTTTCAAGTGCTTGGTTGGAAGAAAAAGCTGTAAGTATCCCTTCTACAATACTTGATCAGATGTCCCCTTTCTTTATTGAAATCTGCTGTGAAAAATAGTAATCCTTAAATGTCAGTCAAATAGGGAAGAAAAAATGGTTAGAGAACAAATTATACATTTTTCATAAGTATTCATATAGAAAAAATACTAGTTGAGAATAACTGGAGATACAGTAAGAGTGTATTTTCAATATAAGAGAGCCAAATGTACATTTCTTACATAAGAGCAGTCTTTAATGTTCAGATTTTTGTGGTAATGGAAATTTTCCCTGGCTATTTTCCCACAGTATGCCTTCTACAATGCCTAGCTCTTTGCACATTTAATGGAACTGTATGACCTTGGCCTTGAAGCGCATGCATTCAGTTAACTGCTAATACGCAATTATTAATAGGTATACCTGTATCATGTCCAGTAATTGGGGAAAAAATTGAAATATATGAAGTTATGCACATTATCCCAGGTTTAGGTATAATACTTCTGCACCTGACAGTTTTATTTAATTTGTCAGAAACAAAACTCAGTCCTGTGTTACTTAGACCAGATTTCAGAAAGTGCTTCAGCTACTTAGCTAAGTAGTTCAAGGTCAAAGCTCTGCCTTAACAGAATGCAAAATAATTTATTTATTTAAAATTATCATAATTTAAAACCAATCAACAATTTTGGGTTTTCATACAGATTTAACTTATTTTTATAATTAAAAGTAATTTTCTTAGAAAAAAAAATGGCCTAACAGCACCATCTTCTGACAAGCTGCAATTTCTGCAGTAACCTTGAAAAGCACTTTTAATCCTTTGCATAAATATTTTGGTTACTGTCACAAATAAAACAGAGATTCTAAGGGAAATAAATGTAAGTGTAAAACCATGTATCCTAACAGAAGACATTGGCTGAGAGTCCTGAGCAGCCACTTACTGTCCAATTTCTTCTTTTCACTTAAAACAGTGAGAGAATTTCATTCAACTGTAATTGTGTCTCAAATTGTGGTTGAAAGGTTTTCTGCAAAAACATTTCAGAGTTATATTCCTGTCAAGTATTTGAAAGAGGTAATTTATATATAATTTGAACAGTAGACAGTTCTACCGACTTGAGATGTCTTGTAATATTACTGTGAGAGTAGAAGTGTTATATATGCCCCATTTTTTCACCCGGTGTTGCTGTATTTGTACGACTGAAATTTCCATCAGTTTTGTAGCGAAGTGCACAAAATAAATGAATGTTGATCATTTTAATACATTTGTGAACCACTTAGGGCAACAAGGTATTAGGTGATTGTATTTTGGCAACAGTGCTTTTACTCATGACTTGATCACTTACTGTGAAATCACAAGTTAGCACACAGAAGCAATACTGAGATGATGGCGTGTTCCCAAACATCAAAAAAAGAAAGATGACTTAGCCTACCCCACAAGAAAAAGAGTTTGAAAAACTAGCTTGTGCTTGCCATGAGATAAGAGAGCATATATGAGCTGTAGTATGGATCAGCTTATCCACAGTAGTTATGCCATGGAATGCTGACTGGAGTTCGATGTATCACAGATATTTTTCAATACACAACACAGTCGGGCATCAGGATGTGGTGCATTAGAGATATTGTACTTATTTATGCTGTTACTGAGATCACTTATTCACTTCCCTGTTTCCATTTGAAGGCTGAGCTTCGTTGGAATAGGTAACAGAGAGTTGAGCCTGTGCTCTTGGGACAGAGTAGGTTCAGAGCAAGAGGCAGAATCCAAAGGGAGAAGAGCAAGCCAGCTCCTAAAAAAAAAAAAAAAAAAAAAAAAAAAAA